>CAUYRT010052714.1:0-108848 GCA_963574885.1 Lepilemur ruficaudatus
AGAGACTGTCTCTTAAAAAAATAACCAGAATTGGCTAGCCACGTTATACATTTTACAGTATGGCCATCTAAAATGTCCTTTATGAGATAGAGAAAGAGTAAGTATAAAGACAGGATTCAGGCCGGGCGCGGTGGCTCACGCCTGTAATCCTAACACTCTGGGAGGCCGAGGTGGGCGAATTGCTCAAGGTCAGGAGTTCAAAACCAGCCTGAGCAAGAGCGAGACCCCGTCTCCTCTAATAATAGAAAGAAATTAATTGGCCAACTAAAAATATGTGTAAAAAATTAGCCGGGCATGGTGGCACATGCCTACAGTCCCAGCTACTTAGGAGTCTGAGGCAGAAGGATCACTTGAGCCCAGGAGTTTGAGGTTGCTGTGAGCTAGGCTGACACCACAGCACTCTAGCCTGGGCAACAGAGCAAGACCCTGTCTCGAAAAAATTTAAAAAAATAATAATAAAATCTCCTGTGAAGGTTCATCAGTTCCTCCTTGTAATTCAGTCAACTTTTGCATTATACATTTTGAAGGTCTGTAATAGATAAATACAAATTTGCATTTGTTATATCTTCTGATAAATTGCTCCTTGTATCATTATGTAATAACCACTGTTTTGACTTACAGACATTTTTTCTGTTACAGTTGTTATAACTCCAGTTTTGTTTTGATTGATATTTTCCTGGTACATCTCTTTTTATCCTTTTGCTTTCATCTCTTTTGTACCCTTCTGTTTTTGGTATGTATTTTTAAAACAGCATAAGCAAGTTTCCTTTCTATTTTCTTTTTAAATTGCATCTGACAGTTGTCTTTTAAATAGTGAGTCTAATTCACGTAAATTTATCGTTTCCTGATATATTTGGATTTCTTTCCACCATTTCTTTTTGTACTTTCTATTTGCTCTGCTTTTTAATGCCTTTTCTTCCTCCTGTCCTGCCTTCTTTTGGATCAATCAAGTGTTTCTTATTTCCCCCTCTCCCTCTATTTATTTAGAAATTACATGATCTGTTTCTACTCTTTTAGTGATTAACCTTAAATTTTTGTCAAGCATGTTTGACCAAAAGTCTAAAGTTAGTATTGCTACTCTTTTCCCAAATGATAATTTAGACATTTTAACCCATCTTCAGTTATTGCCGCCCAGCGTTTTAGACAGTTATACCTTATTTTTATGCCCCCAATTTTATTATTATCATTATTGTTGTTTTTGAGCAGTTAATGCCTTTCTTGGCTTTGCCTACTAGCTCTCCAACTCCCTTGGTTACTACCATTCCTTCTTGCCTCCGATCTCCCTCTGGGCTCAGAGTTTCTTCTTTCCTAAAGTACACGCTCTAGAAAATCTTTCCACAAGGGCCCTCGAATGGTAACTCCACCTGGTCATTGAGTACAAATATCTTTATTTTCCCTTGTTTTAAAATGATAGTTAAAAGAGGTAAAAATGAAAGCTGGCAGTTATTTTCTCTCAGCACTAAAAATATCATTCCATGGACTCCTGGCTTCCATCATTGCTTTTAAAAAGTCAGTTCTCTGCCTGATTATTGTTTCTTTGTGAGCGATCCTCGTTTCTCTCAGGCTGCTTTTAAGATATATTTATTTTTGGTTTTTAAATGTTTTTCTATGATGTATTTGGTACTAATTTCATTTCATTTATCTTTCTTGGGACTCGTTTCCTGCCTCTGAAGATTCATTTCTTTCACAGGTTCTGGAAAATTCTTAGCCATTTTCTCTTTGGTTATTTCCTCTTTTCAATCACTTAATGTTCTCCTTCTGAACATTGTTTACCTTCACTCTATTTTCCATGTCTCTTGATCTTGCTTCTCTACTTTCTGTCTCTTTAGGTCTCTGAGTTGCATTTTGGACAGTTTTCCCAAATCTGCCAGTTCTTAAATTCCCACTGCAATCATGTCTAGCCAATGTCAATTAGCACAGTTTTCTTTTTCTAAGTTCTATTTGCTTTTTTTCCAAATCTGTCTGGGTTTTGTTCATAGTGTCTTATGATTTTTTATTTTTCCCATTTTTCCTTTATATATCTTTAATCATTTTTTAAAAAAATACTAATAGATAGTCTTTCTTTAATAGCTCTAGTCTCTGAAGATTTTTAGTGGTCTACACCTATTATCTGTTGTGTTTGCGGATAGCGGGTTGTGAGACTATTCTGTGAGACTATATTTATAGAACTCACAATTCTATTCAGTTCTGACTATAACTTCACAATTGAGAAATCACCACTTTGGTGACAAGAACTCTGAAAGAATTGCACTCAGGTGGTGAGGCCAGGGGCATTTTCTGGACTATTCTTCCTGGGGTCCCAGTACTATCATGCCCCCAAAATGACTTCTCATTATTTTATTAACTTAGGGGCTCCTGGAGCACTCAAGTAAGGTAAGTGCAAACCCCTGACCCCAGGAAGCTGGTCACATGGTTATGAGATGAGAGGGGCAGTGTTTCTTCTACCCATAGCCCAGTCTCAACAGACAAGCCTACTTGGCATCTTCCTTTGTAGGTGAGCAAAATGTTTCCTTGTAAATCTTTTCCTGGCTTTATGTGAAGGGCTTAATCCCAATTCCTCACCTAGCATTTGCTCATATTCAATATTCCTGTGCACCTAAAAATCCCAGTCTAAATTTTAAAACGTAAAATCCTAAAAGCCTAAAAACCCAATCCTCCCTATACTTTCCCCAACACTCTGAGTTGCCTTCACTTCCTGCTTAAACTCCTTTTCAATTCCTGCTTGTTTCCCCAGTGAAGGATCTTCCTTGTCTTCTTGTGAGCTCAGCTTTGCATTTAGGAAAACAGATATTATCTTTTGTTCAGGATTTCTAGGGGTTTTGAAATAGGAGAGTTTTCAGCTCATCTACTCTGCCATATTGTAGAAAATGGGACCCATCTCCTAAACGTAAATGGTCGAAACACTAATCTGATTACTCCTCATTACTTGGACATAACTCAAGCTCTTTAGCACGGCCTTTAGAAAACGGTCTGGCTCATACCTGACTTTCCATCTCTCTCTCTGCACAGCCTACGTTCCAGCCACACAGATGACATGGTTCCACAAACTTCTTCACATCCACAACTATCAGGCTTGGGCTATACCACGCCCTTCTCCTGAAGGGTCTTTTTTGTTCCCCGAACTTCTATTCTGGGAACCAGAATAGAAGCCAAAGCAAACCTCAAATATTGGCTTCTCTGTAAAACCCACTCCAACTTCCCAAAACATAATTAAGCAAGTCCTATGCTCCCATTACATTTGAACATACCTTATTTGTAATACTTATTACGTTAAACAGAGTGTTTGTTTTTATACTTTAACTAGACTCAGATCTTTTACAGAGCCAGAACAGGTTTTATCTGTCCTACCCAACACTTGGCAAATAGTGGACACTCGTTAATGCTATGGTAATTTTCTTGAATTGTGAGGTTACTTGATTCTTGCCCAAAGAAATATAGCTTGAGATTATGATATCTTTGTGTGTTATAAGCAGTCTTATTGTTCAAAATCGCCACATATCCACTGATTGTCAGTGGTGCTAGGTGGGTCACAATACAAAGCAGCTCAATACAGCCCGTCTTCAATTTTCATTAGATGTTAGTCCTGTTTCTTAACTAAGTTCCACTACTACATCCGACTGAGCAGGTGCTTATAACCCGGGCAGACAGCACAGCTGCAGGACATAGAGATGACATACCAAACACCCGACTGTCTTACCTGTTGTGGCCCCACAGCATTGTGACTGGCATAGAGCCAGCGTTCGGGGAACACATGTGTGAACATGACTCCACCCTGCGTGTAGGGCTTGGCTGTGTCTCACTTCACTTTGTATGTACCTGACACGTTGCACATACACAAGCATCACTGTGAGCCAAGCACCGTGTTTTGGACTTGAGGACTTTAGTTTGGTGTTAACAAAAACTTCCTGATTCTCTAGCAATAAAAGGATATCATTGGTGTTCTGGGAGCTGATATTTCTCAAGATTTCGTTTTGTCATCCATCCATCCATTCATTCATCTATTCAGCAAATGTCCTTGAACACATCATCTCTGCCAGACATTGTGTGAGGCACTAGGAGTTCATTCTTTCCCCTATTAATATGTACTCATTCATTCAAAAGATAATTATTAAGCACCTAGTAAGTGCCAGACATAAATGGGGTCTTTGCTTTCCAAGAGTGATAATAGTGGTAGGGTTCTGGCAATAGACAAGTAAACACATAAATAAATTTAAATAATGATAAGGCCAAAAAATAATAAAATTGGGAAGTGCTAAAGAGTGATATAGTAGTTGTGGTTTCTGCCCCCAGAGAGCCAGAGATTTCTCAGGAAACAGGGCTGTCACTAGATGATCTGAGTGATTGCTACCTACCTGGACTCTTTTGACCTGAGTATGTGACCTGGCTTGGGGGCAGAGAAGGGAGGCCTTGGAGAGAATGGAGCCAGAAGGACAAGTTCCCCATGGAGCCCTCTCCAGCCCTGCACGGCGTGTCAGTGGACAGAGCTCCTGGCCTGTGGCCCAGGCTGACCTGCCGAGCTATCTTCTGGAAGGGCAAATATTTGCCTTCGAGTCACTCAAATGAAACCTCCACCATGCCCCCCTGGTTGGGAACTTTGACTTGCTGGTGACCTGCTTTTGAACTAGTGACCTGGAGGTGAAGGACTCCATATCTCATTACTAATTCCCCACAGCTAACCCATTTCTTATGGCCGGCCACAAGCAGGAATATTTGTCGAGGACAGGGACAGAAGTCCAGCCAGGGGCTCTGAACCCATCAGCCGCAGTACCCACCCCAGCCTGAGCCCTTGCCATCTGGCCTCCTGCCATTCCCCCACCCTTTAGCCCAGCCTGACTGAACAGGTTTTGGAAGAGGCCAAAGTCACCCCAGAGCCGACCTCCACAGATGGATTCAGCCTGGGACTCCAGCTGTGGTCCAGCTCAGAGGACTGAAGCCCAGTGAGGGCTGGACCCCAGCCTGGGGGGATCTGACTAGATCTAGAAACTATACAATCACTGCTTTGGCTCCACTCTCCCTTCCCTCCACCCCATTTTCTCCTGCACCCGATTCTCTTGCTTCCTAGTCCTGCTAGTTTTCTGGGTACTCTCACCCCTCGAGAGACCACGTTCACCTCTCTGAGATTCATGTTCCCATTAAGAAACTGGGACAAACACTGATAAGAGAAAGTCATTGAGTGACATTCCAGGGGCTCAGTCCTCTGCCTCTCCCTTCCCAGCCAGGAAGCTGAGAAAGTGTCTGTCCCCATCGTAGGGCCCCAGCCCACCACCCTCGGGGAAGCCCAAGCCCTGGAGGAGCACGGGCCTTGCTGGGCCTCACACTCCTCGGTGGAACCAGGCTAAGGCTGTTGGAGCTCATGTGGGAAAGTGGCCGGGACGTCAGGTGCACTGAATTCTTGCTCTAGTGGGCACAGTTGCCCTGTGCCTCATATTTCCACAGTGCAAGCTGGCATGAAAGACAATCTTTTTTTTGTAGGGATTTATGTTATAAGCAAATGGAAGTGCTTCATCTTTTCTAAAAAGCATAGCACTTAACCATTGCACTTTGAGTATGTTTTTGTGAGAGCATGCATTGCATCATACTGAAATATTCTCTTCAGTCGTCCATTTCCGTCACTAGACTGCAAACTCCTCCAAGACAAGTGCCCTTGCCTATTTATTTTTTCCCCTCGCTGGTGACTGAGTAAATGATGAAGACAGTATCTTTGTAGACAGCCCGTACAGAGTGAATTCAAATTTTATTCCTTGTCTCTGTGATTTATCTTAGAGTTTATGTTCAACAATGTATCTGATAAGTCAGACACTGAAAAAAAAGTCTGTCAAAAAATTAAAATCAAAATTGACTGCGAAGGTAAACCACGGAATGATATTCTGGTTTACAATAGATTAAAGTGGTGAGCTTTAAAACTGCCTATCATTCAGTTCGCATAAAACTAGAACGCTCAGGCTACAAGGGAGGAGAAGTGAGAACCGGCAGCTGGCAATGTGTTTCTTGTGCACGTGAGCAGAGTCCTGAATCTGACGCGCGGTTGGATCGTGTCTCCCAGGAGCTGCACCCACTGCCCTCGCTTACATCCTCTGCTCTCCCCACAGCTCGGTCAGTCCGAGAGCCGCGCGGGGCAAGGTCAGCGTTTGAGCATGGACTTTACAGGTAGACACCTTTTCCGGACTTTGTCCGGTACCTCTGTCCCTGCTCTCATCCTCAGTTTTAGTTCATATTAGGGAAATCACATTTTAGACTGACTGCTCCACTGAACATATAAATTCTTACTATTCCTAGAGAGAGAACAAAAAGCCGCTGGGGGCAGTGAAGGACCTGCGGCGCTCGTTTGGCACTGACTTCTCTGTCTTTGACTTCTCCTCTCTTCTCCCCTTTTGCCAGCCCTTCCTCCACAAAATTCAGCTAAATACACTAAACCGATTTCTGCAGTCCATCTTCACACTCAGCATGCGCTCAGGGCCATTTTATACCATGTTCCTTTTTCCGTGACCTTCAGCAAGTCCCTTTGCCTTCCCTTTTGTCCTCACTTTCTTCGTCTTTGCATGCAGTGCAAGCAGCTGGGGGATTTCAGAGTCCCCTCCTGTGGGAGTGTGTTTTTCATCACAGCATTCCTAGTTCCTAGCACTGTTCCTGGCACAGAGGGAGAGCTTAAATCTGTTAAATTTGCGAATGAATCCAGTCACTTAATGAACCCCTCAATCACCCAGTACTGGAAGAGGAGGAGGAGCTGAGCCTCAAGTGCCTACAGTGTCACCGGCTTGCTGGGCCAACTGAGTAAGTCGCTTCCCCCCTCCCTGGCCAGAGAGAGAATGAGATGAACCCACGGCCACACAGCCAGTCAGAGCAGAGCGAGGACTGGAATGCGGGTCTTCCGATTGTCTTTAACTAAGAAGCACTACTTGGAAATCAGGTCTTGTTTAAGTTGGGAGAGGACATCAAAGACCTGTTGGTATCACTTTTCTATCTAGACTCTGGATGTAGAGCAAAACTACAAACTTGAGAACCAGCACATGCCTTCAAGACAGGGGCCTCGCCCGAGCCTGTTGCCTCAGCTGCGAGCGGAGATGGGCGGCACCGAGTGGGCCCACGGTGTGGGCTCAGCCCACAGCCCTGCCAGCCAGGGTTTGCTGCTTCCTCTCGCGTCTGGGCTGGTGGTGTAGACCTCTGTTCTATTACCTCCTGGGTGTAGGTGCCAGGAACTAGAAAGAAATCTGAGAGTTAGAGCTTAAATCACAATAGTCTCCCTTGACTACACTCTCTGTGAGGGCAGAGATGGCCTGGCCTCGTGGCTAGCTGTCTGCTTGAGGCTGCCTGAGCCAGGCTGGGGAGGCCCCAGTGCCCACCTGGTGCCTCCTGTGAGTCGCCTCTGCCTTCAGCGGCCCCCACTGCCCTGCAGAAAGGATTGTCTCCCTACCTAGCACCGTGATCCGGGGCAGGCTTGAGCCAGACCCCCGTACACTGACCGCCAGCACACAGTCCCTGCTGTCGGAGGGCTGTGAAGTTTGCTGACAGCGTGTGGGCCTTGGTGTCAGGCGGACCTCACCAGCTGTGAACCTTTGAGCTCGCTCTTTAATCCTCTCTGCACTTGGGATTACTCACCTGAGGATGAATATACTAACAGTACCTCACGAGATTGTAGTGAGGATTAAGGGTATAAGATTTCAAAAACACCTAACACAATGCCTTAAATACAATACATGCTAAATAAATACTAGCTAATATCATTCTTAGGTGCCATCTAGTTCTTTAGAGTCTTGAGAACTTCCCAGGAGTTTAAGACCCCTTGGGTGGGAAAAGGAGCAGGGAAGGAGAGGAAAAGTGAGCTGGATTACTGGCCCCTGCTTCAACTAAGCAAATGCCCTATTGTCTGTCCTATAGTCCCTCCCACTTTTAAGACAAGTCTGAAACCTCTGCTCTAGTCCAACCCACTCATGGGGCAGATGAGGAAGCAGAGGCTCAGGGACCTTAGGAATGTCACATGGCTAGTCCAAGATGGGGCTGGGGACAATATCCTCTCCTATGGTGTCTGTGAGCACCAGTTCTGCAACTGCGCTGCCTGGGCTAGGTGTCTGATCCTCCACAGCCTAGCTTTGGAATCTTGAGCTGGTTACTTACCCTCTTTGTGTCTCCATTTCCTCATCTTTAAAATGAGGGATAACAACATGCCTAATTCTAAAAGTTTTTGTGAAGATTAAGTAAACTTATATATCTAACGTTCTTTGAATGGCACCTGGCATGCAAGTGTTTATTTAACATCGGTGATGATTATTAGAAAACCTGGCCCCATTTCACAGTCTAATAAAAGTTAACCTTGAGTGGAATATTGACTTTTAATATATGCATTATTCTCCACTGACGACCAGGGTGTTGCATGAGGTGGCAGCAGCTTGGGCAGGCTGTGACCAGCAGGAGGAGTACCACTTGTCCCCTCCACTCCTGAAGCTCCCAGCCTGGGCCTCACCTTTGCTGAGACAGGGAGTGGTGGGCAGATGTGGTTACACGGAAGGGAAAAGCCAGGAAGGTGAGCAGGAGAGGCTAGAAAGAAGAGAGGTTCTATCTAAGCAACTTCTCCCTCAATTGTGGTCACCTGGGACAGTCTTGTGGCACTGGGGTATGCGGGACTGTTTGGGGGCCATCTTGACCACTAGGGGTCAGTGGATGTTTGCGATCCTCAAAGCGTGGGTCCCTGAGGAGGGGTGATGCCCGAGGAAGATCAGCCACAGCACCGTGTCCCACCGCCCTGAGCGGAGTGGCTTTGACTTGTTTCTCCAGGAGTCCGAGTCACCCACACTTTTCTCTGGTCCCTTCTGGAACCAGGTAGCACCGGCAAGGCCAGGCTCTGGGCAAAGGACAGAGAGTATGATATGTGGCTAGAGATCCCCTTTTCCTCTAAAACCAACAGGCTCAGCTGTTCAAGACTGTCGCTGGCCCCCATTCTCTCACAAAGGCAGTCTCAGCTCCTCAGCGTCCTCCTAGCTTCCAGCCCCGGCATCACATCATTCGGTCATCTCCACCCACCTCTGCCACTCTCCTTCCCCACCACGGATCCAGCTGCATGACTCACACCTGTTTCCCAAGGCCTGCATCAAAACTATAATTGAAAGTTTTCTCCGTCCCAGGAATCCTGTAGCACATCGTCCCTCTCCTACCCCATTTACATGTATACATTACAGTACACATATACTACAGCTATGATCACTGTTTTGTTGTCTTAGCTCATCTATTATACTGTGAGCTAGTCCTCAAGGGCTCGGATTAGGAATTAACCTCTTTTTTTGGTACATCCATAGTACCTGGTCCAAATGTAATGTTAATAACTATTTCTAAATGAACATATGAGTGAATGAGCAAGCATGGCCATTATTCAAATACATAACATATTTTTCATTACAATCAACTGAGCTCACTGGCCCACACAAGTGTGTGGGAACCTCCACGCAGCAAGAAAGGGATCTGTAGGCTTCCCAGCAGCAATCTGCTCAAATCTCTGCCTCAAGGCAAGCTGAGCAGTTTCCATGCTGTGATGCTCACCCATAGCCACATTCTCTTCCTCTTCCTGGACGCTTAGTTGGATTCCATCTTCTGGCCTCCCTTGCAATTCAAGGTCATCATGTGACTAAGTCGTGGCCAGTGGTATGGGAGCAAAGTGATGTATGCTTCTTCCCAGCCTGACTCACAGAAAGCTGTGATGTTCCATCCCCAACCTCTTTTCCCTAGAGCTGTGGTCCCCAACCCCCTAGCTGTGGCCCAGTACCAGTCTGTGACCTGTTAGAAAATGGGCCGCACATCACTGCCTGAGCTCCGCACCATGCCCCCACCCACGATACCCCATCCTCCACCCCCGGTCCATGGAAAGACTGTCTTTTACTGGTCCCTGATGCCAAAAAGTTTGGGGATCACTGCCCTAACGGACCTAGAGAAGGTGGAGCTGTGAGAAGGGAGGTGGCCGCATCCCTAGTGACCACAAGCAAAGCCTGTCTGCTGACCTGGAGCGAGAAATTAACTCTTTGACAGCACAAGGCACAGACTATGGGAAGGCTACAGAAAGGATGGTGCCTTGGAGGAATTCAAAAGTCAGGGATTTTTTTCCCTTCCCTGCTGCAAAATATATGAATCAGAACCTTAGAGCAAGTATGCATGTACCTAGCCCAAAACGTATTTAATGGACAAGCAAATTGAGGATTAGAGAGGTGAGGCAACCCACCTGAGGGCACATAGCAACTTGGTAGCAAGAACGAGACTGCAGTGTTGGCCCTCTTCCTCTCCCAAACTACAAGCTCTGAAGGCTGCCCCAGAGTGCGCCGGACCAAGTCTGAGAGGCCAGACCACTCAGTACTGCTCCTTCTGTGACTCCCTGTTTCTGCTTTGCAGTGTAAAATAATCCAGGTGACAGACAATCACTGAGAAAATGTCAACTAAAGGCATTAAGTCTCCATATGGTAAGAAAAACAAAAATGGTTTGTGGGCCTGGGTCACTAGGATTGAAAGCCAAGGGTCCAAGATCAAAATATTGAACCAAGTTCAATAGGAATGATGGCTGGAATACATAAGAAGTTCAGGAGAACCGAAGGGAAGTTAGTTGAAGGAACAGGACTCCTAAAAATGTCCTCTGGCTCCGTTTGTCTTGGCCCCTCAGTCTAAGTACCATAATGACCCAAAGGGTTTTGATCATCGTTACAGGTGTGTGTGGTGCTCGGCTGGGCTCCTCACAAAGGGAACTGCTGGCCTCACAGCTTATGGCAGATATAACAAGGACAAGGGTGGGCAGAAATCAAAGAAAACCCATAGGAGACCAGGAGTCAAAGAGACAAGTCATGATTTAGTACTGTTCTGGCATCTTCATAGGGGTCATAGATGACACCTGAGGCACTTGGGTTTTTAAGAAGTGGGGGTAAGTGTCAAGAGATCAGGCATCTCAGGCATTTTCAGAACCATCTCCTTCAGGATGTCTTCCTGGCTTCCTACTGGTTTCTCTCTGAAAGTTTAGCAGCTTAATCTGCAGAAATATTTTCAGTGACAGCAGCACCTACGAAGCCCTGTCTTTGCAGGATAGGAATGAAGCATGTTCTTTTCCTGTCTCCACTGAATGACAGGCAGAACAAACATGAAATATTCATTTTCACCTAACTCCTGGCTGCTCTAGAGCTAGCAACATGTTAATTAATCCTCACAACAAACCCTAGAAGCTGGGTGGTATTATCATACCATCTTACAGATAAGAAAATTGAGGCTCAGAAACATCAAGTAAATTGTCCAAGGTCATTCTGTTAATAAACAGTAGAACTGGCACCTAGGCCCAGTGGGACTATAGAGATTGTGGACTTTTATCATCTGTACCATAAAACCAATGATGGCTTTGTCATCGTTCCAGGTGTGTGTGCATGTGTCTGTGTGTGTGTGTGTGTGTGTACATGCCCACAAATGCAAGGCATGTGCGGGAGGAAAGGGAGTAATTTCTTTCTGTCCACTCACATGCTTTGAGTGAAAGTTACATACCTGAGAGGTGTACTGTTGTTGCTTATTAATATAGTAACCATTTTTATTAATGCTTTTTATTATGTTTATAAAATACCTATTATTTTGAAAAGTTCTTTATTCCAGAAATGAGGACTGGGAGAGCTGGGCATTGGCCATCCCCATTCATTCATTCATTCAGCAAGGCTTCATTGCATCCCTCTCCTGTGCTAAACCTGTGCAGTATCGCAGGACGCCCTGGACACGAGACTCTGTCTTGGCACTCACTGGCACCATGCCCAAGACCCTGAGCCGGAGTCAATCTTTTGGTGATGCTGACTGGCAGTCTGTCGGGGCAGCCCCGGGCGGGCCTCCCCGTACCTGTCTGCATCATCTCTGTGGCGGATGTAGCCTTTGCCCTGGCATTCAGCGGTGACAAGAAAAGAATGTGCTTTCGTTCTTCCCAGGCTCTACCTGGGCGTGGTGGGCGCTGCTGTCACTAGAAGGCTTCTGTAAATAAAGCCTGCTTAATCGCCTTAGCCGGATGGCTGTGTCAGCGGGCTGGAGCCTGCAGGAAGGTAGCCCATGCCTTAGATTCCCCAAATTGTTAGGGGCCGAGGGGGAGCCGCAGCAGGGCGTGCGCTGGCTTGCCTGCCATGCGAGCATGTTCATAGGGCCTCTTCCCCAGCACCGAGTCTGAGCGAATTCCCTGGACACCAGGCTGCTGGGCAGTTTGCAGGGGTATGACATGGCCACTTCTGCCCCACTGTGTAGCTCTCCAGGCTTATAAGAGAAGCTTGAACTCCTCAGCTTGGTGATGAGGCTCACCACAATGCAACTTGTACCCAGAGCTACATATTTGTGGGTCGCTGCAGCTTACACAATTTGCAGGGACCTCTTTAGGACAGAGTACAAAATAGCTAGGGCCTTTCCCAGGGTCTTGGAAAGGTGTCCACAAACATGAGGGGGCATGAAGCTTCGGCTTCATTAACATCATGAAAAAAATCTACATTTGCTCCTACCTACCTTTGCCAGTCCCCCCTGTCTTAACTCCTACATGGATCCACCCTTCCCAGCCACGTTTCTTCTCAGTGGGCATCTTCCACATCCTGTTTGAGATTCTCATGCTTCTTGGAGAAAAGTCTGTATGTAAGATGGCTGTCAGCTCCTTGCGAGACTAGGTTAACAATCACTATTATTAGTGCGACCGTTTTTACTGGGTGCCTCCTGTGTGTCAGCATTGCGCTAGATTCACACATGCTGCAAGGGAGAGAAATATTAAATACTATCTTACTGTCATATTCTATGCTACAGCTCAAAGATGTTAAGTAACTTGCCACAGGTCCCACAGTTATTAAGTAGCAGAAAACGCTATAATTTTAAAATTCCAAGTTTCTGACACCAACGCCTATGCTATTTTTATTTGTGTCAAACTGCCTTTATTCTTTTCCATGTCCTCTGTAATGTCCTGCATGAAGCATCACACCAGACACACAGTGTCAGAGCACCCATATTCTTCAACACACTTATACCTCAACAAAAATGCACCTTAGGGGAAAATGGGGCCAAATATTTGCAACAGGGTCCCAGGAAAATTGAAGACTTAATGTTACCACCATACTAGACCTCCTACACATTTACTATTTAATGTTGATCAGTTGGTTGTTTTATCAGGCGTCTCATATCTGCTTTTCACATGAACTGATTGTGAATCAGCTGCACCACAAAAGTGCTGTGAAAACAAACACCCTGAAATTCAATGGTAGACAACTGCAAGCATTTACTTCTTGCCCATGCATCAGTGAGTCAGCTGGGGTTTGGCTGACCTAGATTGGGCTCAGCTGGGCTTAGCTGCAAGCTGTTGATTTGTTTCTGGTCTCTCCCATGTATGTCTCATCTTCCTTGGCCAGCAGCTTCCTCAAGAAGAGTCAATTCGGGGCAAAAGACAGGTGCACAAGAGGGCAAGTCCAACCATATGAGCATATTGAAACCTTTGTCATGTCCTCTAAAGTACTGTTGGCCAAACAAAGTCACTTGGCCAAGCTCAGGCTCCAGGGCAGGAAGTACATGCCCCCCACAGCGCGCCACAGTGGAGGTATCAGGACAATATCACCGCAGGGCAGTGAAGAACAGGCACCAGTGATCGATCCGCCACATGTAGGTCCGAGAGAAAAATGCCCTGGCTACTCTTAAGATTTTCAAAATAGGCTTCCAGTTAATTCAAAGGGTGTCATGATATTCTTTTCAAAATTCTTCCAAATTAATTTCAAATGTAAATAAATATATGCTATGCAATATTTTCAGAGAAGAGTAGGGAGGACATGGCAAGCACCTCAAAATCAGAAAGGCTGGGTAACCCAGCTTCAAGGGAAAGCAGGTCACGTGAGGGGACAGCTGCTTGTTAGTAGTGCTACGAAGACACGTCTTTGAGAAGCTCGCTCAAGCTATTTCCCAGGGTCCTGGTCTCATTTAGAGTAGGTCTAGCCATATTTAGGACAGGGTTCCCCCCACACTCACCCCCCACCATGAAAGATGGTTCAGGAACTTCTCAAGTCACTCAATATCAAGAAGTGAGGCGCTTGGCATCCTCTCCCTGCATGGTACTGCTACTAAAAGCTTGGTGTCCTACTATATTTGACCCAGCTGTCTGCCGCAGTTGGACTAACTTTAGCCTAGCGGGATGTCAGGTAAGCCGAGGACAACTGCAATGGGCTTCAAATTAAACAAAGAAACAAAAGGTAAAAAGCCACACTGGAATCCTTGAGGAAGAATCCCACATTAAGTTGTCAGGCAATGCGTTCTCGTTTTAAGACTGTCTTGCCATTGTCACTGGTAATTCATATCGATGATTCTTTTAAAAAATATTTTTTAGGGAACGTGCAGTAATTACACTTTGAAAAAACTCCAGAAAGAGATGTACTAAGATGGCAAGGGGGTTATTTCTGTGTGGTGGTATCATAAGCAGTTTTTATGTCTTCGTTTTTCTATTTTTACATTCTACTTCTCTCCTGATCATGTGTTAATTACATAATTTTTTAAAGGGTTAAAAAAAGGAACAAACATAAATTTATCTTTTTGGGAAATGGCCAGTCAAGGAGAAAGTGTGTTTATAATGTGCCCCAAAACATAGTCTGCAGACGCTGATTCTACAGGGGTTTGTGGTGTTTATGGTAATGGTGATGGGCTCCATGATAGAAAAATTTGGAAGGAATTGCCTTAGACAAAATTTAAGCTTAAAAAACACATACGACTACAAGAGTTGTTAGAGTTATTATCCGAAAAAAAAGGGCAGAATGAGTGGCATTCCAAACATAAGGACCACCAATCCTTTTTTTCAAGAAGCCCATCTCTGGGCTGGTGTTCCCTGGGCACTGCTGTTCTGCGCCCTCGGTGCCAAAGTGTAAACTCAGGGGTAGAGAACTAAACACCACGTGTTAGGTGGACTGGGCTGTTGCCAACCAGGGTGCTTAAGGAGGTCTGCATTGCCTTTCTTGGGCTTTGTGGATCCACCCCACACCCTCTCCCATCTTCCCGGTCCTGCACACCCTCCCCTCTGCCCTCACAAAGTCCTCAGTTTTCAAACCATGGGAAGCAACAAGGTAGACTGGACATGTGGGAACTCCTCCATATAGGCTAGCTTCTGTGCATCTGCTATGAGCTGGGTTTTGTCCCCCAAAATTCATATTTTGAAGTACTACCCCCCCAATATGATGGTATTTGGAGATGGGGCCTTTGGGAGATAATTAGGTTTAGATGAGTCCAGGAGGGTGGGGCCCTCATGATAGGATTAGTGCCCTTAGGAGAAGAGACACCAGAAAACTTGCTCTCTCCCTGACCACCCCTCCTGTGAGGACACAGCAAGAAGTTTGCTGCCTGCAACCCACAGAGACAGCCCTTACCAGAACCTGGCCCTGCTGGCACCCTGATCTAGAACTTCCAGTCTCCAGAACTGTGGGAAATAATTGTCTGCTGTGTCAGCCACCACCTAGTCCCGAGCTAACTAATACATCATCTGTGCTCCTGTAGCAACCTGGACTGTCCTTTTATATAATAAATAACATATTCATCCATCCAATCCATCATTCATTCAAAACCTGTGTGCCTCACGTGAGTCAGGCACTGTGCCGGGCACTAGGGATGCAGTGGCAAGAAAAACACTCTCTTTGCTTTCTTGGAGCTGAAATTCCATTACAGAGAATTAATAAAGCACAATAAAAGAATCAGTAAGGATGGTCAGGGTAGATAATTGTTAAAACTGAGTTGGGGGTATATGGAGTCACTTTTACTATTTTCCCTATTTTTGCAAATGTTTGAAAATTTCTACAATTAATGGCTTTTTTAAAGTAAATAAAAGAATCCCACAACAAACTGCAAAATTACAACATTGGCAGTATTCTGAAGAAGAAACAGATGGTGCTCTAAGAGCACACCATGGGGAGAATCACTGAGACAGAGGTTTGCTCAGGTAAAGCAATAAACAAGCTGATTTCAATAGAACGAGCAGTCACTGAACAGCTAAAGGACAGTGGGAAGAGATTTCCAGGCAGAGGAGACAGCCGGAGCACAGGGCTTGCAGGGGAGGGCGTTCCACACACACAAGGGCTGGAGGAAACCGCAGGGCTGGAGCCCCGGGGCAGGAAGATGCTGGAGGAGGGACTGGAGAGGTAGGAGGGGCCAGCCCACGTCTCCTGCACGAGCCTGCCACCCCCAAGCATCCTGCTCATTTCCAGCCTTGCGTAGTGTCTAGAGCGTCTAGAGCACCTGTGGAACAAATTTGCAAATGAACAAATAGTGCGTGAGTGACAGAACCAAGGTGAGGCTGAGCCAGCGCCAGCACAGTTGGGGCGTCCATGTCCTCAGGTGTTCACCTGTGCGTAGTGACCTGTTCCTTGGTCTGCCCACTCCCTTCTCCGAGACTGGCAGTAGTCGTTAGTGGAGAGCAGTCTTCCCAGCTCTGATGTTTCCCTCTACGTGCCTACTTTCACCCGCCACTGTGCAAGGGGTGTCCTTGACCCCAGGCCTCTCTGCCTGCCTCGCTCACTCTGCCACAGGGAAGGTGGAGTGGGCGTCTGATTAGTGAGCTTGGAAGGAAAAATTGACAGCCCTTTCCACTCTTTTTCTTTGGAAGCCACTGCCCACAAAGGCATGCTTTCTGCCTGTCCTCCACGCCCTCAGCTTTACCTGAGGCCTGGCCCCAGGAAGGCAGCATGGCGCAGTGCTGCTGTGACTAGGTGGGTGGTCTGCCCAACGCTGTATTTCAGTTCGTATTGGTTACAACTGTTGCCCATAGATATTAGCTATATTCTCCAATTTGTCAACAATAAAAGGAATGATTTAGCCCCTGCCTTTCTCTTTTGTCTTATTTCTCTAATGATCTGACTCAGGGCAGGAAAGAGGCATGCCATTGACTGGGCCCTCTCGGAACCTCACACCCATGTGCCCGACCCCTCCTAGTGAGCTCTGACCCCCGGGGCTCCCAGCATTGGCTTGGTCACCTGCCTGTGACCTCCAGGCCCCTGCCAGCGCTTCCTCTTAACTTCCTATTGCTTTACTTTTAGTCCTTGCTAGAAGATCTGACCCTGATTCTTTTCTTCGTTTATTTAATAAATAAGATGGAGATGGTTCCTTCTCTCATGGGGCTTACCATCTTGTGAGAGGCAACCACAGGGGAAGAAGCACATAGAAATAAAGAAGATAATTTCAAAGACTAATAAATACTATTAAAAAATACCATAAGGCAATGTTGTGGAGAGTATCTGTGGGCAACTTTAGAGCGGGTGATCAAGAAGGAAGTGGCTGTGGAACATCTGGAGGAAGGATGTACTGGGCAGAGGGAGTAGCATTTGCAAAGGCCTTGAGGTGGGAAAGAGCTCGATGTGTTTGAGAAACAGAAATGAAGATGTGAGCTGGGCTTGGCGGCTCACGCCTGTAACCCCAGCACTCCAGGAGGCCAAGGCAGGAGGATTGCATAAGGTCAGGAGTTCAATACCAGCCTGGGCAACATAGTAAGACCCCATCTCTACAAAACATAGAAAAATTAGCCAGGTGTGGTGGCATGTGCCTGTAGTTTCATCTACTTGGGAGGCTAAGGCAGGAGGATCGCTTGAGCCCAGGAGTTTGAGGTTGCTGTGAGCTGTGATGACACCACTACTCTCTAGCCCAGGTGACAGAGAAAGACTCTGTTGGAAAAATCTTAAAGATCACTTCAAGTCTCCAGACTAGGCAACCCCCTACTCTGTGTGCATAATTGTAGACTCAGGAACATGTACAGTAAGAGCGGGAGGGACAAGTAAAAAGGAGCACCAATTATTTCAGTAAAGAAAGCAAAGAAGTGCATCTCTCAAAGAGAGAAAGAAATGCTGCTGGGAAATCCCCGCCTTTACCAAGTGAGCACTGTTCAAAGGCAGACCTCAAACGACGGGGGGACTATGTTACTTAAGCCATGCAGTTCACTGTTCGGAGTAGATGTTGCCAAGGAATAAGGGCAAGGGAAGATTCTTGTGTTCCACTGAAAAATATCCTGTCCAAACTGAAAATCTCTGTTTTTCTCACTCTGCCCCACGGAGCACCAAACTCCAGGCTGGTGGCTCCCTAGCTGTGACCAACGCAGGCATCACAGACACACAGGAAAAGGTGCCCACTAGGAAGCCCATGGACACTGACACCAACCAGAAATGGTCTTTGCACCATGTTGACCTATTGGCTATGGAGCCTTCAGACTCATCTGTAGATGAGCAAGAGGGTTTTGTTTCCCAACTAGGAGAAAGTTTCAGAGGTCACAGTCTGTCTATATCATAGGACAAGCAGAAAATGTCCTTGGAGCACAGGAGTCTCTAATTCATAGATCTTTAGAGAACCCCAATAAGGTGCCCTCTACTCCTCTCTAAGCTGCACACCTCCTAGATTCACACACTTTCCAAATAGTTATTGTATAGCTGGAGGCAGAAGGTTTCAATATTTTTTGGAGCACTTCTTCCTTTGATCACTGTGCCACGCTATCAGCAGCAGAAATCGGAAAGAAGCGCTCTGCTTTGCTACACAGCCAAATGAGGACCGACTAAATCCCCTGGAAGGTCTCCTCACTTGCAGAGCCGGGGGCAGCTTGGCGGGGAGCCCAGCAGAGGAAGCTGTGAGCCTCTTCTTCTTTCCTTTGAGATCTCTATCTAGAAATTGCATCTGAAACCTGCCATCCAGAGATAGCCAGAGCTACAAAACTCGTGCGGAGACCTGGATACGCCGGGTCCTAGTGCAATCAAATGTGAACAAAACTATTACAAAAAGCAAGTGAGGTATGCAGAGAAGAAAGAACGTCCCCCACCTGTTTGAGTTGAGTTCCTGTCTGAGCATGAGACAGGATGGGGTTTCTGAAAATGCCCCCTTCTCCTCCCCCTTTCTGAGTTCCATTCATTTCAATCCAGCAAACTTCTGCTAAATGTCTGGAATGTGCCAAGCTGACTCCGGTAGGATCCCAGCCCTTGGGGAGCTCAAGATGAGGTAGAAGAATCAGCTAACTAGGACAGAGGTGGGCAAATTACTACACAGCCCACAGGCCAGATCCAGCCTGCTGCCTATTTTTGTATGGGCTATGAGCTAAAAATTATTTTTACCTTTTTACTTCTTTTTTTTTAATCAAAAGAGGGACTGTATGTTGTGGCATGTGAAAATTATATAAAATTCATATTTGAGTGTCCATAAATACAGTTTTATGGGAACACAGCCACATGCCTGTGTTTGCCTATATTATCTATGACTGCTTTTGCCCGAGAGTGGCTGGGTTGAGTCGTTGCAACCAAGACTGTATGGCCCACAAAGCCTAAAATATTTACTATCTGACCATTAACAGAAAAAGTTTACTGACTCTCAGGCTAGAATTATATTCCCAGCAGGTTTGTCACAAAAGATAATAAGGTCATTTCCAAAATTAAGAAAAAATTTGTGTTACCTAAGCACTCTTGTGTATGCTGTTATTTATAACAAATGACTTCATAACCTGGTTTCGCTGCCACTCTACCGTGTTTATGTGCGGTTTTTAATCTTCTGGGTCACAACAAGACTCAGCCTCCCCTGAGAAGGTTCTCAGGTGAGATTGGATTAGTCTGGGCTGGAGCAGAAGACGCTGGAGGGGCTAACGGGTCCAGGAGGGTGTTCAGATTTATCTGGGTTCAAATCTGAGTCCCATCGCTAACGAGAGTGTGACCTTGGGCAAGTCACTTAATTTTACTCTGTCACGATTTCATGATCTATAAATTGGGCATAATAAAAGTATTTGCCTAATAGAGTTTTCCTAATGGATAATTCATTAAAAAAAATAGAAGGCATCTAAAACAGTGCCTGCCACATAGGAAGTATTAGCGATTAGTCTTATGGGTAATGTCACAACTTTTTTATTTCTGTAAAGCTTACTATACCTGCACTTGCACACTATTGTTTAGTGATTAGTGATGCCGGCTAAGGTTAACTATGCTCTTCTAATGAGGTTGTGTTGCTTGTTTGTTTCAAAACAATCTTTGGCAATCAGTTAAAGGGAACTTAACTAGTTGGAAAATGAAGGGGAAACATCTCACAAAGACAGGACATAACTTCATTTTCTACAACGTAGATACATACAGGGGCCAGCTGAGAGTTAACCCAGCAAGACAAGCAGGACGAGCTCTTCTGTTGAACATGAAAAGAAGTTTCTTTGTGGCAGCAAAATACAGAGCAGAAAGTTCCAATTGTTAAAGGGAGAAATTAAAAAAACAGCTACACATTAACTCTGATAACCACAACAGAGTGGAAAAGCTAGTGGTTGGCTATTAAAAATAAATGTGGCCACCCCTAGCAGGTGAAAATTTTATTCAGAACTATTTGATACCTTCAAAGTTAAACATCAAGATACTTAGACTTTTCCACGTGTTATATTATTTTGAACTTTGATAGAATTTTGCACAAGTAGAAATTAGAGAGCAATTTAAATGAGTGCCATGAATTTAATAAAGAATTAAATTTTTGTAGTCAATGCGCTGAAGAACAGACCCCAGACTATATGGGGCTTTTTAAAGTTATCTCCACCCGTAGGAAAAACTTGAGAACTCTAGACTCCGTGGGCGGGCGTCAGTGTTCTGTGAGGTGGCAAATACCCTAACTGCACAGAGACCACTAGGAAGAGCTCAGTGGCTTCTACAAGGCTTGCTCTGTGACCCCTGACCTTGTGAGTGACAGTCAATATCAGAGTGACAAAGAGGGTGGTGATCCTGGTTAAGAAGTTACTGACACCAGCTCTTTCGCCATCTGGCTGTGTGACCTTCAACAAACTGTTCACCTCTCTGACCTCGGTTTTCTCATCTAAAAAATGAGGGGAAACAGACTGGTTGAACTTTAGGTTTCCTCTAAATTATTAGATACCATGACCTTTAAGTTGCACGACTTTTGTCATCTCTGCTACTTTATTTGGTCAACTCTTGACGGTCTATAGCAGAGGCAGCTGAGGGAAAAGGATGGGTAAAATGAGTAAGGCAATTTACAGATATTCGGAAACTTTTTTTCCTTGTGTGAGAGCAACTCATGAGAAACCAAGAGGATTGATTTCAGGTTGACCTTTCCACCTTCTATTATACAACCGTCATGGGCTGGGCTGAACGTGCCACGTCCCTGCCCTTGAAGGGCTCACGATGAGATGGCAGAATCGTACATAACTATGTCCATGGCAGCTTTCTGTATTGGTTGATTGTACGATGGCCAGGCAGGAGCCAGGAGAACCTGGACACTCCGTGAAGCAGGTCCCTTTAGTTATATAGTATAAGACACTTACGATTTCTTTTCGAACCACAATTTGTCATGCCCTGTATCTTTGCCTATCCCCAAATCTGCCTATTGCCCATCTACCTTCTTAATCGTAGTCAAGCAAATCCACTATTCTCCTTTGCCCTTTCAAAGTCCGGCTATTTCCTTATATATTAGCATATGGCACTTGGCCCTGCAGGGGGAGTGGGAATGGCTGTAGCTCCCAGTTGCAATTATATTGCTTAAAAAGACAATGATAAAGAAGTGCCTGGTCGGGGGGGTGAGTGCTGCAGTCCTGTTGGAGCCACATTTCTCAGACTCAGGGAGCCTATCACACCCCTATTTGAAACAAGAAAGAAAATAGTAAAGACTCTCAGAAAGAGATGTCCTTCTGGGGTAATGGGCCAGTCTTTCCCAAAGTGTGTATTGAGAGCAACAACTGGATGGGGGTGGAGGGCTGGAAATCAAAAGGCAAATCAGACTTTAAGAGACCAATTTGTATTTTATAAAAGAAGTGAAACCAGAAAGTGATACCTGCATTCGACCTCAGTACTATTCAGTGATATGGGGAGGCAGAGGGACACAGATGAGGGAAATTGTGAATGCTTTTTAGAAGGCATTAGTGATCCTGAGAAAGCATGGAAAACATGGGAGTTGGGATCTGGAAGAGCCGTAAAGCTTGAGGTGATTTGATACAATTGCGTGGTCAGGAGAATGGGCAGCTCTGGGAAACATATTTTAACCAAGGGAGGCAAAGCAAAGCTGCACAAGTGGCAAGCAATTAAATAAAGCCAAGCTTCCCTGAGCAGGTGCAGCCGGAACTCACCTGTACCTCGCTTGGACCTGGGGCGCTCCCACACTGGTATTTGCTCGCTGTCTAGGCGGCTACTTGTTGGGGATGAGGAATCCCTGAGGGGAAGCGTTACTCCAGGAAGGTAGGTAATGACGGACCATGAAGGAGTGCTGTGCCTCCCACCCAGGAGAACATCTTTATACCCCACAAGGGCAGGGGTTTAACATTTTTTAAAATGTGAGTGTTCATTGATATACCCCAAGTACACAGAACAGTGCCTGGTACCTAGTTGGTACTCAGTAGATTTGTTGAATAAATGAATGATGGTAACACCCAGGAAACCATCTCTTTGCATTTGCTGGGGCTTGCCAAGACCCCAAGTCACACAGAAAAGAGACAGGTGCCAGCCAAGACTGCTTGTTCCTGTTGGCCTGTGCCCTAAGTGGGTGTCTTAGGTCAGTTTTTCAGGCGACAGAGGTTTGTTTACAGGAAGTTTACTGGAGAGTTATTGCAGCAAAAAAAATTATGAGGAAGTGAAAGAAGTAGGATATTGCAAAGGAGAAGCTGAACTGCAAGGTGGGTGTAATAGCCTCAGACAGTCCCAAGGGAATCTCTGGGGCAGAGATGGCTTCTAAGAGTTGCGTTATCCTGAGGAAAGTGGTCCAGTCCTTTATATACCCCCATCCACCTGTCCTTGGATGTGGGCTACATTGGGTATGTGACCTTGGGTGAATTGCCCTGTACCTTAGGGCAGTGGTCCCCAAACTTTTTGACACCAGGGACCGGTTTCGTGGAAGACAGTTTTTCAATGATGGGGTAAGGGGAGGTTTTGCCACCTCAGCTTCACCTCAGATCATCATTGGATTCTCATGGGGAGGGTGCAACCTGGATCCTTCACACGTGCAGTTTGCGGTGGGGTTCAGGCTCCTATGAGGGTCTGATGTGGCCACCGATCTGACAGTGGGCAGAGCTCGGGAGGTGAAGTGAGCAATGGGGAGCCGCGGTGGGTGCAGGTGGGGCTTCACTAACCTGCTTGCTGCTCACCTCCTGCCAGTCTTCAGCCCGGGGGGTGGGACCACAGCTTCAGGGCACAGATCCATGGGAAGAGATGGACTCAGGTGGCAGATACCAACCACCTACACTTCTGGCAGCTGGAGGAATAAATGCTTGATCCTGAAGGTGGACTCTGGGTGGAATATCACAGCAAGCACCACAGTGGGTTTCTTCTGTGAGTTCCAAGGAGGAGACATTTTCATCATTTGTGTACCACACACTAGAGGTGGCTGTTTCATCTTCATTTTTTGGTAGCAGGTCACAGAAGCCAACTCTGGCTCCCTCGAGCTGCTGATGCAATAAAAGGGAGACCACACATGGATGAGAAGATGTGGCACTAGGCGCACACATGGATGAAGGATCAGAACTGGCATCAGACCAGCTTCTGGACCACCTCTTCTGGCCACTGCCCCAGAAGTAAATGCCCTCCCCTCTTTTGTCGTGGATGAACTTCATAGCTCTCTCCTCAAGATCTTAAGTGTCAGGATACAGAATCCGATGGGCTTAGTTTAGTTCATGTACTCATTATCAGCTAGAGGTAAACAAGGAATGGTCCCTCAGAACTGCACACTGTGGGAGTGGGGTGCTGTGACAAAGGACTGGAAAGGAGCAGGTGATGCTCACACAGGGCTGCAAATATTTCATGATCCCGTTCCTACCAGAGTAAAAAAACCTCATAATTCATGGGGAAATGGGTACAGTATTTAGAAAAGTGTTGTCCCGGGATTGGGGGAAAATAGCCTTGAAATAAAGGATTCCTGATTCCACCTAATGAAGCTTAAAATAATGCCCCCAAAGGATCAAACTCTTTCCAAGTAACTTAACTGCATCCCAGAACAAATTTCCAAATTATGTATAGGAATACAAAAATATTTAGCACCCAACAAGGTCAAATTCATAATGTCTGCCATCAAATTAAAAAGTACCACACATTAAAAAAATCAGGAAAATAATACCCCTAAGGAGGGAAAAAGCAATCAATAGGAAGAGATCCAGAAATGACACAGAAGACAGAGTTAACAAATAGGAATGACAAAACAATTGTAATCTATACATTCAAGAAGTAGAATATAAAGCATATTGAGAAGAGGTACGGAAAATTAAAGACTTAAGTTGAACTTCTAATGATGAAAAATACAGTGCATGTGATGAAAAATGCACCAGATAGAATTACTATCAGATTAGACCCTCCCTGTAGAAAAATGAAGTCATAACAATAGCAACTATCCAAAAAGGAACAGAAAGAAAGATTGAAATAAATGAAGAGGGAATCAGTGAGCTATCAGACAACTCCAAGCAGCCTGATATATGTATAATCAGAAACACTCGGGGTAGGGAACCAAAAAAATAGTATTTAAAGAAACACTGGATAAAAATCTTCCAAATTTGACAAAATTAAATCCCACAATTCCAAGAAACTTAAAGAACCTCAAGCACAAGAAACATGAATAAAACTACACAAAAACATACCATAATGAAATTACTTAAAATCTATGATAAAGAGAAAAATCATAAAAGCAGCCATAGAAAAAAGACAAATTACATATAAAGGAACAAATATACAGGTGACACCAGATTTCTTGTTGAAAGCAATGTAAGTTAAAAGACAATGGAGCAATATCTTTAAAGTACTGAAAGAAAAAACCCAGTTAACCTAGGTTAACTTCACCTCATTAAAATATCTTTCAAAAATGAAGGCAAATATGTTTGTTGCTATAGAAATGCAATTAAATTTTGTGTATTTATTTTATATTCTGTGAACTTGCTGAACTTATTGGTTTTAGGAGTTATCTTATGTAGATTCCTTGTCATTTTCTATGTAGACAATTGTGTCATCTGCAAATAAGAACAGTTTTATTTTTTCTTTCTCATCTGTTTACCACTAAGTGCTAAGTTAGCTACAGATATTTTTTAGATGCTTATCAAGTTGAGGAAATTCCCCTCTATTCCTATTTTTCTCAGAATTTTTATCATAAATGAGTATCAACTTTTTCAAATGCTTTTTCTTCATCCATTTACATAATTATATGATTTTCCATCTTTAGCCTGTTATGGTAGATGACATTGATTTATATTTTGGAATATTGAACTTTCCTTGCCCTTATCCCTGAAATAAACCTCATTTGGTCATGGTATATAATTTTTTTGATATAAATATTGTCAAATTACATGTTTTGTTAAGTAATTTTTGTGTCTATATTCATGAAGGCATTTGTCCAAAGTTTCCTTTTTTGTGCTCTTTTTATCTAGTTTTGGTATCAGTGTAATACTTGTTTTATAATATAAATTGGGAAGTGTTCTTTCTTCTTCAATTTTCTGAAAAAGATCTTCCTCTTTTCTAATGTCTATATTTAGTGATTCAAATTTCCCTCTCTCAGCACTGCTGAACTGTGTCCCACATAATTGGATATGTTATATTTTAATTTTCATTTCATTCAGTGCAAGGTATTTTTAATTTCCTTTGGGAATTTCTCATTGACCCATGGATTATTTACAAGTATGTCGCTTAGTTTTTATGTGTTTGTAGATTTTTCTTTCATTCTTTTAGCTATTGGTTTCTAATTTAATTCCATTTTGGTCAAAGAATATACTCAGCATAATTTCAATTCCGTAAATGTTTTGAGGTTTGTTTTGTTGCAGCCTAAGAGGTAGTCTATCTTGCTATGCATTTCATGGGCACTAGAAAAAATGTGTACTCTATTTTGGGTTTGTGTTCCATTAGTGTTGATTTCATCTCATGGTTGATGATGTTGTTGGGTTCTATATTCTTGCTGATTTTCTGACTAGTTGCTCTATCAGTTTTGAGAGAGATGGATTGAAGTTTCCAACTATTACTATGGATTTGTTTATTTTTCCTTTCATTCCTATCAGTTTGTGTCATATGTTTTGCAGCTCTAATGTTTAGTGAGTTCATATTCATGGTCGCTGTGTCTTCTTGTCAAATTGACCCTTTTATCAGTATATCATGTCTCTATCTCTTACAATTTTCTTTGTTCTGAAGTATACTTTATCTTACATTGATGTACTCATTGATGATTTCTTTTATTAGGGTTTTCATGATATACTTTTTTTCTGTTCTTTTATTTTCAAGCTTCTTATATCATTATATTTAAAACGAATTTTCTATAGACAGCATACAATTGGGTAATTTTTTCAATCCATATACTAATCTGTATTTTAGTTAGTATATTTAAACCATTTTTATTTAATGTCATCATCAATTTGTTAGGACTTAAATCTACCATTTCATTTATTTATTTTTTTGTTTTCTACTTCTTGTTTTTCATTTTTATATTTTCTTTTTTATGACTTCTGTGGATTACTTGAACAATTTTTAGATTCCATTTTGACTTATTGAAAGTCTTTTGACCAACATTTTTATGAATTTCTATATAAAGAGTATATATATTAATAGTATACTGTATATAAACAGTATATAGTAAGGTATTTACACATATGCACATGCTTTGAACAATATGAAGAGCATTTGGCTTTGGATACTGTTCTGTAACTTTTTTTCCTCATTTAATTGAATGTCATGAAGAACATTCCCTATAAGTCAATTTTAATATTCACTTTACTTTTTTACACCTTTTAATATTCATTTCTTGACTATTGCTTTATTTAGTCATATGATCTCCCAGTGATTAATGTTTAAGGGGTTTCAAATGTTTGCTATTAAGAACAATACTGCAAAGAATATCCTTGTGTTAGTCTTTGACATTTTGAATTTTATTACTTTTTTCCAATGCTTTGAAAAATACTCTTTCATTTTTTGTTTATTTTAATTAACTACTATTGCAGTTAACTATTTTTAGCTAATAGTTGGCTACTTGTAGTTCTTAATTTTTGAATTAATTCATGCACTTTTTTCCTATTTGTATCTTTTTTTTCTATTTGTATCTTTTAAAAAGGTTCTGTTGTGTTAAAGTTATAAACCATTAAAAAAAATGAAGGCAAATTGCACAACATTGTGAATGTACTAAATGCCACTGAATTGTTCAATATAAAATAGTTAATTTATAACATGTGAGTTTTGTCTCAATAAAGTGGTTAAATAAAGAAATTTTCAGATGTATAAAAGCTGAAAAAATTCATCACTAACAGATTTGCACCACAGGAAATGTTAAAGGAAGTCTTTCAGTAAGAAGGAAAATAATACCAGATGGACTCTCTGGAGCCACACAATAGAATGAAAAAGCCAGAAATGGTAAATATGTTTGTGGGAGGGAATAAAATATTTTTCTTATTTTTAATATCAATTTAAAAGATAATTCATTATTTAAATAAGCATATGGCAATGTATTTTGAGGTATATAACAAATGTAGAAGTAAAATAAATGACAATGGTAGCACAAAGGCCAGGACTTCTGTGGATTACAGGAGAGGAAAATGGAAGTATACTGCTGTAAAATGGAAGTGTAAGGCTGTTAAACTATGTAAAATGGCATGATAGGACTTGGAAGTCTATTGTGATAAGTTAAAGATTCATACTAGAAACCATAAAGAAAACTTGAGTAAAAACTCCTCAATTCATAAGGCAGAAAAGAAAAAAAAGGGAACAAAGAACAGACAGAACATAGACAAAAATAATAGTACAATGGTATATCAATAACACATTAAATGTAAATGGTCTGAACATAGCAATTAAAAGGCAGAGATTGTCAGACTGACAACCAAGCAAGACCAAATTATATATTCCTTATAAGAACACCCCCCCCCACACACACACACACATAACTAATTAAAAGAAAGCTGGAATAGCTATATTATTAGATCAAGTAGATTTCAGGGCTAAGATATTTTCAGGATGTTAAAAAATAACAATGAGGTCAATTCCTCAATAGTGCATAACAATCTTAAACATTTATGCATGTACCTTCTAACAAAGCTTCAAAATAGATGAACCAAAAATTGATTAAACTGCAGGGAAAAATAGAGAAACTCACAAACTAATTCTAGGATTAGTCTAGAATTTCAACATTCCTCTCTTAATTAATAGAACAAGGAGACAAACAGCAAGGATATAGAAGACTTGAAAAAAATCTGTCAACCAACATGACATGCCTGGCATTTATAGAACACTCCGTTCAACAATGACTGAATGCACATTCTTTATAAGTACACTCAAAACATGTACTAAGACAGGCCATATTCTATGCCATAAAATGTCCTAATGAATTTAGAAGGATTCAGATTATATCAAGTATATTCTCTGACCATAATGGAATTGAATTAGAAATCCAGAAGTAGACTCATTTATATACGGTCAATTGATTTTTGGCAAAAATGTCAAGGCAAATTAATAGGGAAAATAAATTCTCAATGAATGGTTCTGGGAACTTTGGTTAGCGATATGTAAAAAAAAAAAAAAATGAGTCTCAACCCGTACCTCACATCATATACAAAAATTAACTTAAAATATAGGAGCTAAAACTGTAAAGCTTCTAGAAAAGACAGAGGAAAATATTAGTGATCTGTGTTTAGCAAAGATTTCTTAAATACGACACGCAAAAAACCCATGAACTTTAGAAGAAAATAATGGCAAAGGGCAGGTACCTGAACCTGTTGGTCTCCTCTGAGTCATGGTGGCCATTGCTGTCAGTGACTCCAGACCACTCCTGATTAATGGCACCCAGTACTGCTCATTCCTTCCCCAGGGTCTATAAAAAACCATCCTTGCTTTTCTCATGTTTCCCTGGAGCATCTTCATTGCTACACTTTAATTCATTTTATTTGTATTATCAAGTATGTGAGATATACAAAGAGCTTAAAGAATACCTGTGAAGCCATTCACCACCTAGCTTAACCTCCCATTTTTCAAAACTATCTTTTATGCAGCTATTTTTTCCATCAGACTGAGAGTTTCCCAAGGATAGGGGACATTACTTACAGTCTTATTATCAACTCTGACACAATGCTTGGTAGACAGTAGGTATTCAGTAAGAGAGAGAGAGAGAACGCAAGCGCCCAGCTTCCCTCTGGATTAACAATTGCCTCTCTTCTCCTTTGACAACTGACTTGGAACTTCAGAGAGCGAGGGGCATACTTGTGTGGTTCTGAGAGCGAGTGCCTCCTTAAATTTTGCACCCTTGGCACTTTGCTTGCCTCGAGGGGAGGGTTGTTTGTGGTTTAGATAAAGCTTCCGGTGATGAGATCTTAACTGAGTCCTCTGAGCTCCACTTCTCATCTGTTTCCTCTTTTATGTGGTTTCTGTTTGGACTCTACCTTTGATAAAACATACACTCACACCAGCCTCCCCGTCCCTTCCACCCAAGCCTCCTCCGCAACTGTCCACCGCTACTCAGCCACCATCATTCGGATGCTCCACTATGATTGCTACCTTGACCCAAGCTGTGGGTGGTGTCACCTCCCCCACACACTGTCCTAAGGAAGCTCACCTTCCTGTCTTCCTAGAGCTGGGTCCCCAACCTCCCAGGGCCGGAGAACCAATACTAGTCTGTGGCCTGTTAGGAACCTGGCCGCACAGCAGGAGGTGAGCAGCGTGGGAGTGAGCAAAGCTTCATCTGTATTTATAGCCACTCCCCATCCCTTGCTTTACCGCCTGAACTCCGCCTCCCTCCAACCCTGGTCTGTGGAAAAATTGTCTTCCATGAAACCGGTCCCTGGTGCCAAAAAGGATGGGGATCACTGTCTTAGAGCATCGGCTGCCTGGCTCTTCCTAGAAACCGTCCTGCTTTTTTTTCTAGCTTTGCAAGTTGTACTTACATCCCTGTCATTCATAAAACCCTGCCTTTTGCCTTTTGCAGCAAGTACTCTAAGTACAGAGAATGTGCAACCAGATTGGGCTGGCCTGGCCTTGTCCCTTTCTGGAAATGATGTGAAAGCTTGGGTGGAGATTGGGAGAGGTGTATGAGGAGGGAGTGTGCTAAAAGGCAAGCTAAATGCCACTGTGGATAGAAGTCTCTGTTTTCTAGCAATGTGGAACTGCGGGACTGCTGCTCTCTCTAGAAGTCAAAACAAAACTTAGAAAACCAGTGCAAATAGCCTTTGTGTCCTGCATTTCCCAAGACCCACTGCTTTGCTGGTAACGAAAGTCCTCTGCAGATACCAGTTGCTAGCCAGCACCCTGGGTCACTCCCCTGCCCACATGGAGGGAGGACAGATGACTTTCCCTTATCAAAGCCAAATACATGCCTTAGTAACAGAATCTTGGGTTAGGAGGGTCTCCTTAGGGGTCAAACCATTCCCCTGCCTTCAGCCAAGTTTTCACTTTCTCCTCTAGAAGGAGACCCTTGGCTGTCTGCCCTCCCCAGAAGCAGCTCCTGCACACTCATACTTGTTCCAGTGACTGGCCACTCCATGAATGTGGGACAGAGTGGGAGAACCTTTCTAAGATCTGGTCTGGATGTCACATCCTTCAATGCAAGACAAGTTTCTCTTGTCTTGTTCCATATGGAGAAGGAACTAGAAAAGGCAGTGAGCTGGAGGAGGATCAGAGGGAGGAATGCAAATGGAAACCAAGACACCTGAGTCCAAGGCTGAGGACACTTGGCTCTGTCTTAATCCTTGGCACTCACAGTGTGGTCCACAGACCAGGTGCATCAGCTTCTCCTGGGGGCTCAGCAGAAATCTCAGGTCCCACCCCAAATCCACTGAGTCAGATTCTGCATTTTTATCAAGATCTCCAAGGGCTTCATTTATACATTAAAGTGCATAGAGCACTGGACAAGGGCTTGTGTTCCATTACTTGTTGTAAACTTTGGGGCCGGAGCCTCAGCATAGAGCGGAGTAGTGTGTCAAATGTCTGTATCTAACCCTATGTGACACACACTTCCCTGAGCCATTGCAGAATGGTCCCTGCCACCCATCCAGCCCCAACTCTTTGACTTTGAAGGTGAGTGGGCGTCTCCCCAGATGGACGGATCAGTCAGACTCTGAAGGCATGGGGAAGCCCTTCCTATGCGCTTAGCGGCCGTGTCCACTGCACCACCAACATAGCTCCACTTCACAGATGTTTTTGAACTTAGTACAAGGGACTTCATTTTGTTGGGCGGTGATTTTTTTTTTTTTTTGTCATGTGTATGTGATTCATTTGGATTGCTTTTTTTTTTTTTTAACAAGGGGCTGTTTTTGTGTCTTTGAATGACACCCCTGCAGCCCCCGTTACCCCAACTCCCTTTGATGCGAGGCCTCTGTTTTTAAGCATCGGGGTTCTGCCACCCGGACCTGGTGAGGCATATTTAAAGCTGTTTAAATTGACAGGCCGGGCAAACAGGATTAACTCGGTGGGCCCAGAAGGGGAGGTGGGGGCAGGGGGAGAGCTGCAGCATGGTTTACACGGATGGGCAGGACAGCCGGCTGGGCTGGGAAGGGGCCTATCGCTGGAGCTGGCCAAGAATTTCAATCTGGGAGGTAGACAGAGAGTTTGCAATCTGCCGGTGATTGGATTAGACATGGTGTGAAATTCAGAGCAGGGCTACTCGGCTGGGGCTGGGGCCCAGGCTGCTGTGGGGCCAGGCTGCCGAGGCCCTGCTGAGGAGACCGTGTCCGGATGCCTGTCCCTGCCCCAGCAGGCCTTGGAGACAGCGTCAATGTCACAGCCCTCTGAGGTGCCCCCACAGCTGGGCCCTGTTGTCTTCCCACCCCACTGAGCCCTCCCTGCATTCTCAGGGAAAGCAGAGGCGGCCTTGGCCCCATTCGTGGGGCTCCTTTACCCTTGGCCTCTCAGCGGTGGCCGGGGCTGCAGAAGAGTGAGAGGCCTCTGTCTTTCAAGTCTCTGGGTTCTGAACAGCTCTCTCCTGATATCTCTCTTGGCCTTTTTCTTCTTTTGTCTCCTTTTCTCATCTTTCTCTTTTTCTCTCTCCCTCTTGCACAATCTGGTTCATTCAGTAGGATTCCACTCCATCTGGATTTGTTCAAGAGCCTAAATCAACTTGTGTTTTCCACTTTTTCAGGGCTTTGGAGATTCTGATTAACATCTTTGAGGATTTTGAGACTTTTTCCAGAACCCTAATCAGGCAACGGGGAGACAGGGGAGGGTGGTGCGGAATTTGTCATTGCTGAGATGTTGACAATGTCTATGTCTTTCTTGCAGAGGCAATAGCACAAGGTACAAGTCTAAAAGGGAGCTGGAGAGATGAGAGGAAGGAGATGAGGGGATAGAGATGGATTTTAATGGGCATTCCCCAGGCCACCCAATAATAAAGGGGCTTTTGTTGTCCAGAGAGCCAGCTTCTAGCTGCTGTTGGTGATGCAAACTGACAGCCAGAGGAGGAACACCTGGGCCCCGGGCAGAGGGCCGTGAAGCCAGACATCTCTGGACCTCCCTTCCGACTCTTGTCCATAAAATGCAAGTTAACAAACAAACAAAACCCCCAAAACTCGAGCCCATCTTGCCCACCCAAAGAAGCCTCTGACTCGCACTCTGTCTCCTTAGCTAGTGCACAAGCGCCGCTGTATTCCAGTTTTCTTCCTTCTCTGTCTCACTGTCACTGTATCTGCAACGGGGGTTAGTGATCGCATTCCCTTCATCTGCTTTGGAAGGTCATCAGTCTCTTGGTACAGGAAAGACCTCCCAAGTCCATCTAGTTTTATGACCACAGCATTTCAGAGTTGGGAAAGATCACTGAAACAAGCTCCATTTCTTGACGGTTAATGGACTAGAGAATCCTTGGGCCCTGATATCACTTCAAAGTGTCCAATCACTTCAGCAGCATCTTCCTGTTAAATAACCAGTTCTTCTAACAGTTAAGGTAAAGCTTGAAATAGAACACAGGACTCACGCTTTCCCGTTTAGGGCTCTTTCCTCTTCCGCCTGCTGAGTCCACTTGGTTCTGACTCCAAGGACTCCAGAGCAGTTTCCAACAAACCACAAAAGGCTCGTTCTCCCTGTGATAGCCAGGAAAGCACCTGTCAGGAGGGTACCAATCTCTCTCCCCCTCTCCTATATTCTCTCTTGCTCTGAATGCAAACCTTAAATCAAAGAGGGCACACCTAGCCTCTCCTGGTCACAGATGTAGCTATCGAGTTTCTCTCTTAGCATGGGACTTTCAGGCTTCTTTGATGCCTCCCAGAGTGGTTAGCTTGTATTAGTAAGCAGGTTTCATACTATGGGCCAGTTCGGATCCATTTGCATTGTCTGCCTGAATTTTGTGTCTTGGGACTAATAGGAATGTCTGTCACAGATGAGGGAAGGGAAAATGATGACACCTAAACTGCAACTTCTGTGCTTGGTATAGGAGGCAAGCTGGTGCACCCCTGAAAGAACATGTCCCTGAATCTGCATCAGTTCCACCCTTATTTCCAAAGCCAGCCCCTCCTCCTTGTAACGAGGCTCCGTCCCTCTTCTGCTACCATCTGCCGCGAGCATGCGCAGGGCTTCCCCTGCCTTGGCATGGTCACTGAAGCAGTGGTTTTCTGGTGGAGAGAAAAAGCTTTTAGAACACTTCAATCACCAATATGTAAATCAAAACCCAATTATAGAGACATTGATAGTCCATGGGGCTTGTTCAAAATGTTCCCAATTCTGCAGGCATCTTCTACCCACAGTTCTCAGTTCACTGTTTGTGGTAGCAGGTCTCCAAAATCAGCACCCCAGTAGTTCTTCACTGCCCTTGTACGTGCATATGCTTCTCAGATCAAGTTGGGGAGAGAGAGTCTATTTCCCTTCTCTTGATTCTCAGCCAGCTATGACTTGCTTTGATCCACAGAATTTGGCAAGAGTAACCTTTGGGGACTTCCAAGCCCAGGTCTTCAGAGGACTGGTAGCTTCTGCTCCCTCTCTTGGTAGCCAGCTGGGATGTAAGAAGTTCAGCTAGCTTAAGCCCACAATGCTATGAGGAGGCCCAAAGAAGTCACCTGGAGAGGACACGTGGAGGAGCACCACGGCATCAGACATGTGACTAAAATCTTGGACTTTCCAGCCCAGCCCAGTCGCTAGCAGAATGCGGCCAAGTGAATGACCCCAGGTTACCACTCATGGTCAGCACTGCCCAGCTGAGTCCCACCCAGATTCCTGACCCACGGAATCATGAAAAATAATAAATTATTGTTTAAGCCACTAGGTTTTAGGGTGGTTTGCTAGACAGAAACAGATAAATTGAAACACTGTCTTTTGTGATCATGGATGTGTACTGGTACCAGTGGACACCACCACTTCTTTGATCACCTTCTTTAGTTCTTGTCTGGGTGACAGGCTGGGGACTGCCTACAGCAGCAAATGCACAGGTGTAAGCTGAGTCCACAGATCATCACAACTTCTCTGCAAAGTCAGTCTACCACCTGGCTGCTTGGCTCATAGGCTGCAAACCACCAGTACAACTGACTTGGTCCTTGGAATCAGCCAGCTTTCTTGACATTGCATAGCTAGGATAAGAACAGGACTGGAATGCCACGGCACAGCTTTGGAAAGGAACAAGTGGGTCTGTTGCGTTTCTTTGAAGGCTATGCCTGATGCTGTCTCGTTCAATCCTCATTTCTTTTGGTCCTCCACAGCTTGGGCTTGTGTGCCCACTAAGGGTGGTACAGCTTCTGTTACCTGCAGGTGATCTATAGTTCAACACCAGGGTCATTGTCTTGATCCACCTTCCCCTCAGAGAAGTTCTGCAGTGACAGCTTTCCCTGCAGGCCAGCGGTCAGAATCTGAACAGATCTTGTCCTGAAACCCAGTACTCTGCCCATTGCCATGAAGTGCTCCGTCCCGCGGTCCCACGCTCTGCAATCCTGAGGACATTCACAGAGCTCTTTAGTATGCAGCTGACCCTCAACAGTGAGTCCCCAAGAATGGCTGTTGTACGTATCAGGTAAGACTCCAATGGTTCAGTAACACTATTTTAAACAGTGTTAGAAGGTGGGTAAGGCTGGAAAGAAGAAGCAAAAATATTTAGTAATATGAACTCAAGAATACTTATTCTAAACAACCCTATTTTCCATCAATAGGCTGGTTAACTAAACCACAGTATTATCACACATAGAATATTAACAGCTGTAAAAAAGAATGAGAAATGTTTTAAAGGATATATTGATGGGGAAATTTATCCAATATATGCTGCTATGGAGGGGGAGTTTTCAAATGGTATACACAGTATGCTTCCTTTTTGTCTAAAGGGGAAGAACAGCAATAATGTCTATCTACATGTGTTTGCACCTGCATAGAGAAAAACCTAGCGAATACACAGCACACTGCAGCAACGATTACGTCTCGCAGAGGAGAGAGGAGAAAGGTGCAAAGGGGTATAAGGCTGACATGGCAGGTTAACATTAACTTTAAACTTCTTTGTTGTTTTGATTTTTAAACGATGTGAATTGCATTACTTAGTCCAAAAAAAAGATGTTGGAGGAAAAAGAGGATATGTACTTTGCCTAATTTGATTAAGGAATAGCACAAGAAGAAAACCCAGGATCAGAGGCTTTGAATGGAATCATGCCTATTTAAATTGCCTGCAATGACCCCAGTATGAACAAAGCTGGACAATAATCTGAGGGAGGCTAGGCGCGGGAGTGCTGTTTCGCAGTTTCCAAGAACCGAAAGCCAGGATGTGCGCCCGAGGCGAGAGGCGGAAGCAACAGGCTTCTCTAACCTGAAGGATTACATCAGGCTGGACGTGTTGTGAGAATGGGTTTCCCATCTGGACTTTAGAATCTCACACCCTGATTTACGTGAATTTTGACTGACCATCCAGACCCGTGATTTCATGAAAGTTATCCCAGTGTGATCTTCCTCGACAGTGAGAGAGGTTCTCCAGGCGGTTTCTGAGTCTCCTGACCAAGGGTGCAGAGCGGTGTGTCTGAGGCTGTGCTTTGTGGTTCAGGGGGCTTGGGGCTGCGGTGTTAACCTTGGACATGGTGAAATGGACTGTGCTCATTACATTAGCATTCCTTTCCACTTTTTAGCCATATAATAACTTCCTTGAGACCAGGGCATATATGTCCTACCCCTTTCAGTTAGTACTTGTTGAATGAAAGAATAAATGAGCTGTCTAAAACCTATGAAATGCACTTTATTTGCAAGTTGTTTGAAAAGCATTTGTAATAAATATTCAAATGTTTGTACCTGAAGCAGTGGGGCTCCAGGCAGTTTCTATTAATAACACTGGAAAGGATGCTACTGCTGCCAGTAGAGGGCAGTGGTGACTTTATCAATTAGTAAAAGTGTGTCAGTGTGTGTGTTTGATTAATAAAACAAAAGATTCCTTTATTATCAATGAATGAAAGAGCGCACACACATATACGTACACTCACACCCACATACTTCTCTATCTTTTTCTTTCCCAAGTTAGCATCTTCCTATTGTTTCTACCAAGACAAATTAACCTACTTTGGTCAATACATATATTAATGCTTCCATGGGGGACAGTTGAGCTCATGGACCATGATCACAAAACTCCCTTGGCCAACCCACTGTGTGCTGGAATGGACTTGAATTCTACGTGAACACCTTCTTAACAGCATTCAGAAACTATGGGGACTGTTTTCAGGGAAAAGAAGATACCACCTCCTCCCCTCTTCCCTCTCAAGGCCTGGGACCCACCCGTGTCTAATCATGAGAGTGAGGGCAGCCTCGGCAAGACCTGGGTCCTTTCCACGTGGAACAAGCAGGCGGGGCAAGCACTGGGCCATGATACGGGCCGCTCACATGTTTAAGGTTACAACAAAGCATCTGTCGAGCCCTCCTGCACTCGGCGAAGGAGGGAGGGAGAAGAGACACTGTCGGACTGATAGTTAACCTGCACCGATTCCTACCATGGAGGATTTCTCACCCCCTGCGGCCCCTTGGATCCAACTTACTGCACTCAAATCAGCACCCGAGGATGTTGTTTCCCCTGTATTCCATTCTCCAAAGACTCTGGAAATGCGACTTTGTGATCTAGAGTAATAGTGTCCATAGACCTTGAGAAGTCCTTCACCCCTAAGTTTTCCTGGACTCCAGTTATTTCACCAGCTAAGTAGGAAAATTGGATTCACGGATTCGCTACCTCCAAACCGGGCAATGTGTGTGCACATATCGATAAATTGACAAGCCATGTGGAGCCTGGAATGGGGATGGTGACGCACGAGGACAAAATGCATTCCAGACAGTCAGGCTCAGATGAGGTGTCCTGGGGCAGAGTGTAGTATGGAGCATGATGACAGCATGAGGCAGGTGTCAGGAAGGGAAAATTACTGCAACATCCAGACAGTAACTACCTTTCACATTTGTGTGACTACGTACAAAGTGCTTCCATGCCCAGCACCTCACAACCTCAGACTGGACTGTGCTGTAGGCCAGTGCAGAGACCTCTCCATCTTAAAGAGGAAATGGGTCAAACACAAGTCAAGCGACCTCCCCATGGTTATACAACCCATTTATGTCAGAGCCACTGCTCCTGGGTCTGTCCTTTCCATCTCTAATGAACGAGTGTAAGGTACTTGTGGAAGTAAACACCATGGTTCCAAAGGAGGCCCTCTTAGGCACACCAAAGCACTCACAAGCACTGGAGGTGGAAGGGTGCTTGCAGCTGTTACAGAGCTGAACAGAAGAGCAGAAAAGGAAGAAGCCATTAGTGTTGCTTTTCAGAGTTACAGACTGGGGGCTATTTAGGGTTCATTCTACTCAAACACTGCAAACAACTACACCCTTACATATATACTGCACCTGAGAAAACTACATGAAGGAGTAGCAAGTACACAGTAAGTTTCATCTATGGCTCTCCCACCCCCAATAATGAAGAACACCTCTCTTCTCCCTGGTGTTGGATCGTCTGTACCAACGGTCATTATTGGGTGCCTATGGGATTACTGCTGGAAGCACTGGCTTATCAGTGACCTGGAAGAGCAGAAGGAGAAGTGCACCCTGTGGACAGGAAGCCATGGTAAATGTAGGTATGTGGCTGGTGCAAATCAATGTCCTAAAGATGTTTTAGAAACACCTAGAGATGAAGTTGACTGGGTATCTCACTCCTTCCAGGAAAGAAATTACTGAAAATAATAATAATTATTATATTGTTATGCCTTGATGTATCATATTTCATAGCTAAGAGTTTTCATAGACATCTTATCTCACTTGATCCCTAACAACCTGGGATGCATACAAGGCAGGGATTATTACAGATAATGTTCTTTTACTGATGAGGAAACTGAGGGCCAGAGAATTGAAGTGATTTGGCCAAGGCTTTGCAGCTAAATAGCACTGAAACATAGGACTTCTGACTCTCCACAGACCCAGTTTTGTTTCTAGGGTGAGCAGTACTGGGAGGAGGAAGGGCCAGTCTGCCCCCCTCCCCCAGGCCTCCAGCCCTTTGTGAAAGCCTTGTTGGATCCAGTTCCCAGGAAAGGCAGTGCGTAGCTGCGCAGGCTGGTGCAACTGGCTGAGCTCCCCACAATTTCAGGAATGTTGCTTGGCCTCTCTCCACTGCAGCATGAGGAGGAGGGAAGAAATGGGTATGAAGGTGGAGGAAGAGGGGTGCAGAAAGAAATGAGAGAAAAAGCAATGGACTGGGAGTCCACAGTCTTGGCCCTCTGTCATGACAGTGCTTTCAGCTGTGGCTTAGGTAAAGTCACTTCTTCCTGAGCCTCAGGTTCACCTTATGTAGATTAAGGTGCTAAACAAATGATTCTGAAGTCCCTTCTAGCTCTAAGATATTAGGATTGAATATCCATCTGTGTTCACAGGCACATGTACACATACAGAGTGTTGCAACCAGTTTCTGAATGTTAACATGAACTCACTGAGCCATTGAGTAGCTATTGAACGTCTATTATGCCAAAGCAATGCTAGTGTTTAATAATGGATTAAGAGTGGGCATAGGCTAGATGTGTGTTTGGCTTTCAATGTAAACCAAAATATTAATATTGGTATGCCAGCCTGTGTGTACCAAGAAGAGCACTGGAAATTTAGGCTATGTTATCAGTGATTTGGACCTGCAAATCCCCACATAAATGCCAGCTGTTAGTAAGCTAACAGAGTATGTCCTGTTGTACATCAGCGAAACCAATGCATAGGTTCAATGCGTTATTTCACCTGCCAAATTCTCCGACAATGGCTGAATCTGCTCTTAAAACATAGATTGTACTAGGACATACCATGTTACCTGAACTTTCTCCTACATTAGTGTAGCAAAGAGACTGAAGAAGAGAAGGGGTTAATACGTGGCAGTGGTTTGCTGATAGAGATGATTTTATGAGGCCTGGCAGGGTAAACATCTCTTCTGCCCACTTCTGCCTGGTGCCACTGTGGAATGAGACACTTCCCTCTACTTTCCAATTGCATCCACCCTCCTAATTCCACCATGAGGCCAGGGTTGAGGGCGGGAGCCAGCAAGAAGAGCCAGTTCACCTAAGACACAGAGAGATGAAGCCAATTGTCCCAGCCCACACAGGAAATCAGATGCAGGGTCCACAGCCAGCCCTGGAATTCATAAGCTCCAGGCTTTGCTCCTAGACAGATGTTTGTGTTTCCTCCAATGTTTGTTTAATGGCAGAAACATTTCAGTAGAAATCCGAGAGCTGGCTTCTCTGAAGCTCACCTGTTGCTTTGGAATGTATTTATTTGTACCTGGGGCCTCATCTCAGCAGCCTGTTCCCTTCCTACAGCCAGAAGGCTGCTGTGCTCACGTCACTGTCTCCACAGCAACTCGCTGTGATATTACAAACAGCAGATTGTGCCTCGAGGTAGATAGCAAGAGGCCTGAGCAGGTAAAGTGGGCCAAACAAACTTCCTGTTTCCAGGCAAAGGTCTAAAAGAAGAACAGTAAAATGTTCGCTCACCCCAGCCCCCGCCCCCAGACATGCTCTTCTACGGAGCAGCAAATACTGCACAAGTTGTGGTCTCGTTTTTCTCTCTCACTGTGCTTGCAAGAGGAGGCAAAAGCATTTCGGCTCTCCTTACCAGCCCATCCCTCTGCTTCTAATTTACTCATAAATTAAAAACAAATAAGGAACTCCAGGTCCCCTTGGCATGGAGGACTGGTTACGACTGTAAGTGGGCTCTAGGTATTTAAACCTGCATTCTGGTCATGGTGGTAGTGAACCGTCCGTAGGTGTACGTTGCATTGTCCTCCAAGGAAAAGGAAAGGAGAAAAACTAGAATTATGGAAAACCATACCTCCACTAGGCAATACATCTGTTTACCATGAAGCCAGGGCAGCAGAGCCCTCCTCGTAGTTTGGTGCCAGTATTCTTGAAGCCCGGTTGTTAGTTTCCTACCATCGCCATGCACTTTCACATGCTTTGGATGTTTCCCATGTCACTGACCTTAGCGTTCTTCTAGGGCCCTGGAAATGGAAGAATGGAGTTCAAAGGAAGTGGACATGACCAGGCGGTGTGTGCCAGTTCAAGCCCTCCCTACTCTCCCCTATAACCACCTACCTATGACTTCTTCTAAGTCCTGCTGCAAGGCCATGGCCAGAGCCGGCTGGGCATTCTCAGTCAGCTTCTGAGCCTTCAACCCCAATGTGCTCAAGGAACTGAGCTGAGATGTTACAGTACCATGACTCAGAGCGAAGTCTGTCTAACTCAGAAACTAAGTGTTTACCTTTATCTGTTAGGTTTAGATCATAAAAACATTCCCCAACCCACCTGTATTTCTTACGGAATACACTCTGGCTAACAACTATAATATCCATATTCTTGGGAGGGGGCGGTTAGTCATCACACTGCAAGGAAGTGGACACCTTAACAGTGGTTTCAAGAAAGAGGGAACCCATAGAAGGGATTCTCTGTTCCACCAGATATCCTAATCTTTCCCATCCTGCAAGACCATAGACAAAGGCCACCTGCTCTACAAAGTTCCCTGAAACACACCTGGTAGGGACCTCTTCTCCCTTTGCAGACCCACAACACCTGATCCAAACCTCTCTCCAGATCATGTGCCACTTTGTATCATGTTTCCAGTTACCGTGTGTCTTACCTTCCCTACTAGACCTTATACGCTACTCTCACCATCTGTGTACCCTCTTTGCCTTGGCCACAATGGCTGCTTGATAGAGTAAATGAATAAATGTCTGTCATGCAATGGGCTACGTATGACTTCATTATCAGGACTATTTCCACTCACCCTCTCCTTTCACTTCTTAAAAGGCCCTTATCCCCGCCTGCCACACCAGCAGGTGCTATTTCACACCGGCTGATGATTTATGTGCTATAAGACTCCGTTCCCCACCTGCCCAATCCTAGGCAGGGCATGGGGGCTAATGCTACCTAAGCAGTTCCTTGTGGGCAGTGACTTCCCCAAAAAGGTAGGTATTTCTTCTATTTTTCAATCAATAAAAACAGAGATCCCTTTTTGAGATCTTTGCTTAGGGTTCTTGAATCTATCTTTGAGTTGCAGGAAGCAATTTCCCCTTCCAAGGATATTTGACCCATTCTTCCACACAAATAGAAGTCTATTCTGATCGAGCATACCTCTAGAATTGGCTATTCCTTCTGAATGCACCACATACTGTCTACTTGTAACAATTAATAGTTTTAGCTTTGCTGCAAGTGACAGAAACTCAAAATATTATTGACTTTAAACAAGATGGAAATTTATTTTCCCATCTCTTTGAGTAAGTCTGAAGGAGATAGTGTGGGGGTACTAGGGGAGATTCCAAAGGTCATCAGTGACCCAGGATCCTTCTATCTGGCCCACTAATCTGAGAACTTGATTCTTACCTCATAGTCCAAGGGCTGCTTGGGCCATAGATATTTAAACATGCATTCTGGTCATGGTGGTAGTGAACCATCATAGGTCCACGTTGCATTGTCTTCAGAGGAAAAGGAAAGGAGGAAAACTAAAGTTATGGAAAACTCAAGCAGTTATGGCTGCTTGAGCTCCAACTTTCATGACAACTTCCCCCTACCTCATGGCTCAAGATGGCTGCCTGAGCACCAACAGAAACAAGGCGGTAGTGAAAGACATACTTCTTCCCTTAAAAGGCACTTCCTGGAACTTACCCACACTTTCACTAAATCCCACTGGCCACAAGGGAGGATAATAAATGTCATCTTTATTCTGCTTAAATTGTAAATCCTAAAATTTAAAATTCTGTTTCTAAGGAAGAGGGGGGTAGTAGCTATTAGGGACAACTGGCAGACTTGGCCTGGCTTTACTCTCTGAGTAGTTAATTTCCATCCTTGAGGAGCCAGTTTTCTCATTTCTCAATGGTCAGGAGAGGCAAAATCTCTATGTCTACCTTTGCTCTTCACAGACCAAGAGCTTGGATGGGGCTGGGGGACTCCAAAATGCAGCAGGGTCAGATGACTTTCCCAAGACACACAGCAAATAAAGCCAAGACAGAAGTGACACACAGTGGTCCTGACACCCTCTTTAGGAGGCTTAGCTGGGTCGAGTCAGGAGCAGGGGCTCTCACTGAGCTGAGGAATGCCAAGATAGGGAGAGGCGTGGGAGTCCTGGCCAAAAGCAACCTCAGGAAGCTGTAGATAAGAAATCTTTGCCTGATGGCATTGGGCTCCAGTGTGCTCATTCCAGCTGCAGCACATGGACCTGCAGCAGGGGTACCATCTTGCCTCTCAGGTCACCACCCTCCTCCCAGGGCAAGAACAGCACCAGCTGGACAAGCCAACCACCCCCACGCACCATGACAGCCTCCTGCCACCTAGCAAGTGAGAGACAGACCATGTAACTGCACCATTCATAAGAGCCCTGAGTTTCCAGGCAAATGAATCCCTGTCCGGGCTGGTGACTACCTGCAGACTTTCCTGTTATCATTCTGAATCTGGCCCAGCCCCGCCAGCTCTGATGCTGCCTGTGTGAGTGGGCCCTGCCCTCCCACTGATGTTTTCTCCTCCACAGGGCCTCAGGAAAGGTATTTGGGCTGGCAGCTCACCTGCCTCCTCTCCCCAGGTGCCAGGTCCTCTGAACGTCTGTGGGGTGATGGTTCTAGGTTTGAAACATCTTGTACACATAGGGTTGCAGTCTTCTGGGGGGGGTGGGATGTGCCAGATGCAGCGCTATCTTGGCAGGAAGGCAGGGTGCCCAGGTCCTATTCAGGGTTGAATGGACCTAGGGAAGAGGGACAATATCCTGGCTGAGGTGTCTTTCTCGGGGAGCAGGGTGGTGCCTATCCAAATGCGGCTACGGAAGCTCTCCAGTGTCCTTCCTGCAGAAATGAATCTTCTCTCCCACACGTGGGATAACTGCCTCCTGTCTCTAGACAAGTACCTTGTTCTTATTGCCCCTTTGCAAGGGAGGCTGCTAAGGACCACACATTAGGATGGGGTATAATTTCTCATTCTGTCTATATATTCTTGCTCAGGTCATATAACCTCTCCAAAGGGACGCTTGGAGAGCCCTAGAGAGCCCTGGTGCTGCATCTGCAAAGTAGAATTCTCCCTTTTTTCTGGAAAGCCCAAGATCAGAGAGTTAAACTTTAATTACAGGTAAGCTTCTTCACTATCAAGCAGGGTCACCCTTCCCATCCTCCTCCCTCTTCTCCTCCTCCTCTTCCTCCTTTTCCTCTTCTTCTTCCTCATGATAATATTGTCCTTTAAAAATGTAATTTTCACCAATAAGCCTAGTGTCTTCTCTTGTCCCCTCCCCAAGTCCTGCTCCCCACTCTTCTCTCCAGTGGAAACGCTGTTGCCGGTTTGGTGTGTGTCCTCCTACAGGTGTGCACAAGGGTCTTCTTTTCCCTACAAAACCACAAGCCTGAAGACAGAGGGGTTTAAGGCAACCTCTTTGCACCAGACACAGTTTCTTCCCCTTCCTTTCTCTCCTCCAAGAATCCTGTGAGAACAGGTTCGCTGCAACCGTTACCCACTGTCCTTTAACTGAGTTCTTTCTTTCACCAGCCTCTGCGTATCCCACACCAGCAGGGCCCCAGGAGAGGCAGCCCTGGTGAGGAGAACAAGTGGGCTGGGGAGGAATCTTTTACCAGGGTGTGGAAGAGAACCACGGAGGACTGAGCTCCTGCAAAATACTCCCCAGGGACCAGGCCTCGGCTTTGGAGAAGCTATCTCAGCCTGGAAGTGACTGCATGGCCCTTCTTTCCAGATGGGCAAAATCAGACATGGAGAAGTGGACGTGCCTGAGGACACTCTGACTCCTATGCCAGTTAGGACCTTGCCAGGACTCCACGGAGAAAGTGCCTGCTCTGGAAATTGGTGTGACTGAGTCTCTCTTTTGGCTTTAGGAAAAGTCAAAATGGTAAGACCATTAGTGGTGACCAGTAGGATGCCTGGGTTCTGCTCTTCTTGTACAGTTAAACCTTAATTAAGAAAATTCCATGTCTTGTGTTATCTGTGTATCAAATAAGAATGGGGACTATATCTCATTCTTCCCCTGAGATTTCTTTTAAGTTTAAAAGATTCATATGTTGGAACGAAAGAGCCAGAAAGTAAAGTAGCAACATGCAATGGGAACAGCCTGGCCTTCAAATCCTGGCTCCTATACTCACTAACTGGGGTCCTGGGGCAGGTTGAACATCCCCAGGTCTCATATTCTTTCCTGTCCACTTTAAAGTTACTGGCCTGATCATACGAAGTTGTTCTGAGGGTTGAATGAAATAGCACTTCCTAAAGGAGCTACTTTGGCACCTGGCACACGATGGGTAATTGGTAAACAGTGGTTTCATAACCAGTCTTGTTTTCTTTGAGAGAGGCATTGTCTTCCTCCAATTAGTTTAATCCAGTGGACTCAATGCATTTTTTTTTAAAGTATGGAATTCCTTCTACACTTCCGAGTCTGTGAACTCAATGTCAGTGGCAGGTTGGAAGATACTGAAAAATGTTTATAACAATGGTTCATTGAGAAAGCACTGAAAATGGAATGAACAGCTGAGGCAGTTTTCCAGATAATCCCCACCTCAAATCGCGTAATGCCTGCTCTGATTGATCAAGACAGTTGTCTCAGATCCCTGCCGCACCTTGCCCTCTACAGCCTCGTGGTTTCACGAATTCTTTGTTTAATTTTGATTAAATAAACTGTTGACTCACTATTTCAGACTGTATGGGGTAGCTCAAAGATTCTCCCTTTGAAAGATAGAAAATGATTGTGTCTTAGTCCAATGCTAGTTTGTAACAGAAGTGAAGTCCCAGACAATAACCCTACTAGCCTCACTAGCACTTGTCTTTGGAACACCAGAAACACAGCTCTGCCCATTGCCCTGTTTGTTTTGCCCAAGGCATATATGAGCACTACCATTTTGCAAGGAGAAAAGTGAAGCTCAAAGAGGTTACCAGACCGGTCCAAGGTCACACAGTGAAGGTATGGTCAAATTGGACCGGTCCCAGTCTCCAGCTCCCTGCAAGGCCCAGGCTCAGGTGTGTTTAAGGAATTTTAGAGTCCTCCCCACACTATTCAGGCAGGTCCAGCCTGGTAAGAGATAAGCTCATGCCCTGACCCTGGTATAATTTAAGGAATGCTGGAAGACCACACTTCGTCGCTCACTACCCCCTTCAGCCAAAAGAATTCCTCCCACTGACATGCCTGAGGTGATCCATTCGTTGGAGTGTTCCCATCACAGGTCTAAAGATGACCTGGGGCTGGCTGCACCAATGCCTAAGCTGGGCCCCAGAAGGTCCTCTTTGTGAAAAGCTCCCCAGGTGATGCACAGCCAGGCTTCAGTACCATTGCTTTCAACCGAGCCTTGCCTTCCCAACTGCCCTAATTTGAAAAGGAAGAACACCAACCGAGAAGGAAGCCACAAAGTGGCTGGAACTGTAATGCAAAATTTCCCTCGTCCTGAGACATGCCGACAGTAAAAGGGTTCCCTCACCAAACATGCTCAGCCACAAGCATCACACTTACTGGCCTCTTGCAGATCCACAGTTCATATTAGCAGAGTGAAGGCTCTTAGCATTCTTAATAACACCTGGTTAGCACAGCATTTCCCAAATGTGTGTGATCTAGAAACCTTCCCAGCTTTTTCCTTAACCCCTGTTCATATTCCACAGGACACATTTTGGGAAGTACTGAGTTTGCGTGTGCACCACTTCTGCACCTTTCCCTCTGGGTGACCTGGAAAGTTAAGATTCAGGGAGCTGGACAAGTCTGAAAATGTTAAACAATATTACTAAGAAAAAGTTTCATCTGTTTTATAGTTGGGATCAGCTCAATTTTCAGGTTTTATGCAATGCATGCAGAAAAACAATCCCACAGACTTGGGTGCAAAATTTCTCTATTTTTCTGATCAAGTGAGTTTCTAATACATCAAAGTTGTTTCTCTATCAGAGCAGTACCCATTTGTAGGTGGTTCCAGAGTTTACAAAGTCCTCAATATGTCAATATAATAACTGGAGGTATCACAATGGAGTATGGGTATCTCCATTTTATGACAAGAACACTGATATTTAGTAAGCTTAAACAACTCATCTGAGAACTGAAAGAAGCTCAAGTACAAGCTAGCCGATGGTTCCTAAGCCTGACTCTACATCAGAAATACTTAGCACGCTTGTTAAAGCACACAGGTCCCTGGAAATTCTGCTCCTGTAGGTCTTGGGCAGGAAGAGGAACTGGTTCTTTTAGTTAGCCAGGTGATTCTGATGCTACCTGTTCATGAATCTCATTTTGGATCTAATCCTCTCTTTTTCAGTTAAGAAAACTAAGACCCAGAAAGACAAATTGAAGGACCCAAAATCAGACAGCCAGGATTCATACATGGATTTTTCTCCTTCCAAGCGCACTTCCATGGCCCCCGAATCCTTGATGCCTTGCCCTGGAGCAAGGGCAGTCATGGTAAAGCATGGTGCTTCATGGAGGCCCATGGAAAATATACAACTGGTGCATCTGGGGGCAAGAGATAATGGCACTTAAGAGTCAGCTGATCTTTACAAGGTGTGCACAAGCCATATCTGTCCAATATTCCTTATGACAACATCAAGAGATGAATCAAAATCATTTTCCTAAATGAATGAAGACTTTCACATCTGACTTGTAATTATTTTTCCTTTCAAGTGATTCAGTCTCCTACAACCTGTCTCCATACTTACATCTTTCAGAAATCCTTCCCTGAATCATCCCGCCCAGCTCGTCAGCAGCTGTGTATACCCAGTTGCCCTTGAGGATGTGCTTTTGCTGACACATTGACTGTAAATGTCTTTGAGATCTATTCGTCCCTTGTGTCCAGCCTTCTCCACAGGTAAAATGATGTCTTCTCCGTTCTCTGGGTTGTCCCCGCTGGGTCTGTACAAAGTGAATAAACATTATCAGCCATCTGTGGAAGAGAACATCTCTGGCTGAGAGTCAGGAACCCTGGGGCTAGTCTGGCTCTGCTGCTTACTTGCTGGCTGCTCCCAGGCAGGGCTGCTTCAACACTCTGTGCTTCAATTTCCTCATCAATAATTGAGTACAAAGGACCAGATCAATATTTCCCAAGACATGTTTCCAAGGACAGTTCCTCAGGAGGTTAATGTTTGTTATAAGAAAAAAGCACTCTGCCGATGAGGTGGCTAGCACAGGACATCTCGGACCTGTAGCGTGCACCGTGAGCCTCTGCTGGGGGCTGGCTTACACAGAGCCCTGTTTTGGGGAGGTATCTCATTAGGTCAACGTTGGACAAAATTCACTTGGCCAGAGGCTGGGTAGGTTGGGCTCCAGAGCTCCTTCCAGGATGAACTCATGTGAATGGCAGACCAAACACTGGACCAGAAGTCAGAAGCATTGGGTTCAAAACTTCTGCTTACAAGTTGTGTGATGGTTGTAGGCATGTCATGTCATCCTACCCGTCTGAGCTTCAGTTTTCACAAATGCACCTCACAGAGTTTTGGTGAGGGTTAAGCACAAATGCCAAACGCATGCCTTGAATGAAATAAATGCTTAAATTCTACCAGAACTTAGCTACCTCACTATCTGGCATTCAATGTCTTTGTCAACAGCTCCGTTGGACTTCCTTCTGAAATAGCTCTATGCATCAGCCCTTAAACGGTATACATTTGAAGAAGAATTCTGCTAACAACCTTGACCACTGACTCGACCTGCCCAGGCCTTCGAGCTCCTTCACCCATTCTCTAGCAGGAAAGTATCATACCCAGACCTGGTGTTTAACGCAGTCAGGTATGTGATTGAACTTCAGGCTTGAGAGTTTATGTGCCAAAGGCCCTAGAGCTCTTCTAGCCGAGGTAGGTACCATGGGACATTAGCTGGGAATGCTCTGGTTGGCTGATGAATGGTTTTAGGCAGTGAGCAGAAAGGATTGTTGCCAACACACAGCGTAGCCCACTCAAGCCTCAGGAATGTTATCCCCTTTCCTCCCTGGAAGTCAGGTGTTTGTCTAGTTTGACCCAGGTCCAGGCATACCTGGGCTGAATACAGCCAGTCTGTTCCCCTATCTGTTTTGACCTAGCCCAAGCCAGGGGTCACTGGAGATAAAGGTCAGAGGTTAATGATGGTGGTAGAAGGCAGATTTCCAGCACACTTTGCATTCCATGAAGAGCCAGAAAAAGTTATTGCATTAACAACCATATCAGCTCAAGATGTGAGGAACTAATACCTCTGTTGCTTTGGATAGAAAAACCATGGTTCTGAACTCAAGGAATTCCATGTTTTCTTCATGAAATAGTAAGCAATGCCAGGTGCCATTCTAAGACCCTTTGGTATGTCCTTTAATCCTCACTATCCTGGAGGTAGGTTCTGGTATTATCCTCCTTTGTGAAGACACAGAGAGGTTAAGTAACTTGCTTAAATTTCCACACCTACTTGCTGGTGACTGTGGTGAGACCAGGAAGTCTGCTTCTGGAACCTGTGATCCTATCCACCTCACCAGATTGCTTCTTTAAAGCTAAATGAGGCTCTCACTCTTTGAAGCCCAAATAGTGCTGTGAAAAGCAGTTCCACTCAAGCTAGTTTTTCATGGAGTAAGGCAATAGGACCTTGCAAAGAGCACAGGCTGAGAAACCAGAAATGGGGACCCAAGTGTGAGCACCCACGTGGGCTCCATTCAGTTGGATGGTCCTGAGTGTTTTACTTGCTGGACTTTCCTCCTTGAGCCCTAAGGACATGGTACTCTCACTAAGTCTGAGATGTCACACACACTGGGCCACCTCTACCAGAACAGACATTTGAGGTGTTTTAATCTTAAGTCCATCCTCCTGGTATCCTTTCCAACTTAAAAGGTACAAAAGAAAGGGATACAACAAAATAAGTCGCAGAGAGGTAGAAGGACTGTGTATGTGACATGAATATTTATTTCTTCACTGAATCAACAATTATTTTATATGTGCCTCAAGGGACCAATGTAAATTAGATCAGGATTGTCCCTTCCAGTAGCTCCCAGACTAGTAAGAGAGAAAAGATCTATGCAATAATGGAAATACAAAAGACATAATATTAAGTGCTCCGTGAGGAAAAAGAAAGCTCTATAGGACTTGGAAGAGGAATGACTGGCTGGGGCAATCCCAGAAGGCTTCCTGGAGGAAGTAGAATTTGAGCTTCTGCCATCAACAAGCAATATTTCAAGCCCCAAAGCCAATCCCTGAGTACTCCTGGAACTCTTTGCAGAATGCATGTCAAAGTTCTGGCTACCAGCTGAGAAACAACACCCTTAGGCTGAGCCAGCCCAGGGTCTTGCCAGCTGCAGTCCCCAGCCACTTGTTCTAAGGGAACTGTCAGATTTTCCTGAATCAATTTCTGCTTTAAAGTGATAGAGGTTGGAGTTGGGGGTGAGGTGGGGATAGAGTCACAAGTTAATCCACTAATATTTTGCCTGCTTCCTCTCCGTGTTGCCAGGCCCGGCCCCTAGGAGACAGCCTAACTGTGCAGTGAAGGAGAAAGGACCCTGTTCTGGAGACAGGACAATAATGAAGCCAATGAAGCATAGCAGGAGTGGAGATAAAGGCGCTTTCTTGGATCTCACTGCCCTGGGGTGACTTGTCCAGTCAATTTTTCTCCCTCCTCCTCTCTTTTCCCCTCCCTCACTCTGCTGGCTCTGATGGCCCCAGAAAGCTGTGTGATCATGGTCATACGAGACTGTCCTAGGAGGCTGCGGGAAGGCCTACATCCCTCACTGTGTTTGCTTTCTAGCACTGCTACAGGGAGACACGGACCTGGGGATCCTGTTGCTCTAGGATTCAGATGGGTGGGGTAGAGGCAGAGAAGGCGTGAGGCATAGCAAAGACCACACAGCAAGCTGCTACCCCTAAAAGGTATCTGATCCCAGAAGGTCAAATGAACATTGTTCCCATGGCTGATGGTTAATTTTTCCCAATCATTCATCCATTTCCCCATTCCATAGAAATTTCTTGAACACCTAATATAGAAGCTATAGCAAAATTAAGTTTTGTTAACGGCTGTAGTTTATTTTCAAAGATTAATCTCCCTAAAAACTGTAACACAAAAGAGCAATTTGTGTTTACATTTAATATGATACAAATCGTATGTATCAAATGTGATACATTTTTAGGCCCAATTCCATTTGTTTTAGGGCATGGTTTGCATATGTGCCTGGTTCAACTCTGTACAACACTGTGGAATTCCATAATCACTGAGCTGATTTATTCTCAGTGAACAGATGCCCACATATATTTGCTACCATTAGCAATGTATTTATTCATTTATTCATTCATTCATTTGGAAAACATTATGCAAGTATTTCATGCTACCGAGTTCACTGTGGTGGGGAGAGTGGAGTTATTGATGGGGAAGTGGACAGACAGGTGGCCCCAAAACAGAGAATTAACATCCCTTGGTTCCCTAGCACTTGGTATCTGCCATCTGGTTGCAGTTCCCCTCTACACTATGAGGCAGTGCTGTAGGCCCCTCTGTACAGAAGAGAAACAACACAAGATCTGAGAGTGTAGGTAACTGCGTCAGGGCCCCACAGCTACAAACAGGAAGCAGAGACATCCACATAGATTCCTACACACAGCAGGCATACGAACAGCGTGAATCAAATGCCTCTGCATGGAAAGTCTGTTGAGTGCCTGGCTAAGAGCATAGACTCCCTCCTATGGGCCTTGGGCAACCATTCAAGGCCTTTTAAGAGGAAGGAATGAAGTTATCTGACCTGAGAAACGAAGATCAAGATGATGTAACCATTCACAAAGGTGTGCTCCTGACCTTCCAAAGGCTTTTTCATCATGGAGGGAGGGTGGGAGGCTTTTTCATCATGGAGGGAGCACCACCCTCCCATGGTGGGAGGGTGGTGGGGAGAGATTTCCAGAGGAAGCCACTAGAGAAAGTACAGTTTGGTGGTTGAAATGAAAGCCAGAGTGGCGTGTACCATGCACCATAGTTTACTTCTTTGTAACCAAGGCAGAATGGAGGAGGAAAGCCTTTGGAATAACTTTCATAAATAACTCAAATCAGGGCATTTTGGTGAAGGTGGGGGTGGGGGACACAACCCTGACTCCAGTGGGAGGTAATAGCAGAGGTGACAGAGAGGAAATGGCCCTGTGGCCTTGGCCCCAGCTTCAGGATGAATGAGGCCTCTCCCAGCGACCCTGAGGTCACCCCAGTGCATGTCCCAACACCATGTACAGACAAGGCTCCCAATTACTCATTAGCCAGCCTGGGGGCTGGCCCCCATGCCCCTGTCCTTGGCCACAGACAGAGATGAAAGTCTAGCCGCTAGCTGAGGGAGAGGCAGGCCTGATAGTTGAGCTATCTCAGCCACTGGCATTATCAAAGCCTGGTGCAGCCAACACAGAGGAGGGAGGCTGGGCTTTCAAACACTCCTGTGCCCTTCACAGCTCTTCCTCCCCTCCTACCACTCACCCAAACAAACAGAAGCAAACAAACCAACCAACAAATGGATCATTAGTGGAGAGGAGATTTTAACAGATGGCTCCCAGGGCAAAGATTTGAGCCAAATTTGTCAAGGACATGCAAAGATTCACTGATAAGAGGGAAGGAATCCTTCTGAAAGCACTTTGACAAGACCCATGGAATGGACTGTTCTACCCTGACCTCAAGGCTGAGAAAACAGCACCTTGGAGGCAGATTCGAGGTGCAGCCAAGCCATTCTGAGGCCTTGGTCCAGCCCAACCTCCCCTTCCCACCTCCTCCCCTCTCTAGGGGCCAGGGGCAGGTGCCCATGTGGACACCCCTGCCCTTGCTTCTCCAAGCCTCTCCCACCCACCCTTCACTGAGGCTGGGGAAGTCCAGAGAGCAGCAAGTCCTTCCTTCCATACTGTCTGAGAGAAGCCAGGTGGCCACCACAAGTCCCCACACCCCCACCCCAAATCTAGCCCTGGAGGTAACCACATAACCAGGCTGCTCTCTTGACTGGGTCTTTTTGTCCAGTTGTAGGTTGACAGTCTGCACAGAGAAACCCAAAGCAGAGAGCAGGAAAGGGCTGGTGTTCAGAGCCTTTGAAGGTCCCCATTCTTGACTCCTAAGCTCTTTCTTGACTAATAGCTAAGAGTAATAACACACCCACAAGGATAAAATGGTGAGGGCAGCAGCACAGCCAGCAACAGGAAATCGCCATCCATTCCATTTTCTCAGCACCCAGGAACATTTACAGTGGCTAAACAGGGCAGCTGTGGAGCAAACAATTGGGGTACATACAAAGACCTAGTTCCTGATCTCAAGAAGCTTCTAAATCACGGAAAGAAAACATAAATAAACAATAACAACAATAGCAAGAGCTACTATTTATTGAGTACCTGCGACGTGCTCTGTCTCACAGCAAGCAGGTGGATGGTACTATCATCCCCCTATTACAAAATAGGACACTGAAGCTCCAAGAGTGCAAGGCCGGGTGATGGGCTGGGCGTCATACCCAACCCAGTAGGAGTGATTCAGTAGGGAGCAGCTCTATGGGAGAGTTAGCTCAAGGACACTTGCTCGTTAAAGCAGAGGAAGGCAAACTTTACTCAGGACCATCATGATAGGTATAAGGACCATGGTGAGGGGAGAGAGGTTGGGCTCAACTCTGAATACAGCAGGGCAAATGGGGATTTATAGCCAAGGAGCAGAGGGGGGTCAGTGCATAGAAAATGACTACAAGGAAACACCAGGGGTCAGGAGGGTTCTGGCTAAGCCACCTAGCAGGATTCTTACTGAAGGCAGGCCAAGTGATTAGATATCACCTGGGGGATGGTGGAGGTGAAGGAACCTGATCAGATATCAAGGGTAGGGGCTTCCTGCTAGCCTAACTTAGTAGGGTTCTTGCTAAAACTGGATTTTACAAAGATGCACAGATGGGCCTAGAAGCTTCAGGAGCCTGCTTCAGGCTTGGTCAAGCAAGGAATCGCTGTCAGGAGAAGACATATTTGACACTGTTGGCCGCCAGGGAATGAATTTTCTCCCCACTGGGTGTCCTACGCTGTGTCTCCCCTTACCAGTCCCACTGTGCCTTTCCTGTCCTCTGCTTTCTTACCTTCCCCCTCCGACCCTTGGGTCTAGATTGGATCCTCACCTCTCTTTTCTTCTGTTACCCCTGTTGCTTTAATCCGTTCCTAGGGCTTCAGTCATCACTTTTTACCTACAGTTTCCACACCTGTATGTCCAGCTCTGACCTCACTTCCTGTTACAGATCCCCAGTTCCATCTCCAAATCACTTCAGCGGCCTAAGACCACCTTGCCATTCTCCAGCTACTTTTTTCAGGCTCTCTGTGCACCCTACTTAGATTCTTTCAATGACTTGAATCTCCCCTGTCATTTTATTCTCTTCCTTTTCCAGGACACCTAACCTATGTTTTCTTGATTTCTCTTCCTAAACATCTCTTTTCTCACATCACTACTTCTCCCAAACTCTTCTAATGCCTGGAGAGTTATGCCCAGATGCATTCTGGTTCCAACCTATGCTCTCCTCTTTCTCAGACCCTACACCCCAGGGCTACTCACTGTTTCCCCCAACCCTTCAGGGTACAGCTAGAACAGGTGTCTAACAGAGTGGCTGGATGTGGGCTCTCCCTCATTGAATAGCCACAGCACTTTGTTATTTCGTGTCCTTGGATATCAGGGTTTGGCCTGGCTTTGTAGTTCGGTTCTAGGGAAGGAGCTTGGGTCATGAAGTAGGAATGAGTTCGAATTTTAGCTCAGCAACTTCCTGGCAATGTGATCCTGAGCCCTTTAATTTAACCCTTTTTTTCTCCCATTGGTAAAATGGGCCAAAGGATATAACCTTGCTGTGAAAATTAGAAGTTATACATGTAAAAACATCCTGCACAAGCAAGTGATTAATAGGCAGTAATTATTAATAATCTGATGCAATTATTTATTTCCTACTAGAACATAATTTCCTTGAGATTTGGGCTGATCAGTGTCTATTCATTTTTGCATCAGCCCTGGGCACCAGCGCAGCACCAGGAACACAGAACTCTTTCAAGCAGAGTCAGCTGAATGCCAACTGAGCTGGAGGAATCATGATTTCCTCTTGTCTCCTTTGCTGCTGTGCTGTCACTCTGACCGCTGCCTCCCTGGAGCCAGAGCTCCCTGATCTCCATCGCAGCCCTTTCCGACTGCCGCCTCTGTTTCCCCACACCAAACGGGCTCAATATCCACTCCGATGAATGCATATAAGATGTAATTTAGGGTGGTTTCATGAAAGAACTCAGTTGTAGGTGGAAATGAATGTTGAAAGTTTCTCAATGGAATAGGAATCATAAATCACTCTGAAGTTGGGATGAAACCCTAGGAAGTCATGCCATGCAAACCGCAATTCCCTAAACCTCTGTCAAAAGTGGCCCTGAAACCCCTGGAGACCTGGCAGGAGATTCCTTTCTGTTGCTTGGCATTTGGCTGTTCTGATTCTGGCCGAACCCCAGCAGCCTAGAGGCATATAAAAACTTAAAGCCCCAATACCCATGCCCTAGATGAGAATGCAGTATGGGCTTCATGTCACTTTCTTCCTCCATCCCCTAAAGCAAGGCAAAATCCCCCTGGGTCTTCAGGTTATACATAGGGAAATATAGGAGGACTTGGCTACCTGGGTGGCCTATTTATCACATCATCCTTGCCTAGTTCTGGTGGCTTGTTCTAGAATCAAGACCTTAGCTTGTCCATAACTCAGGTGGATGTCCCAGCTAGGGGTGACCACTGGGAACCCCAATCTCTGGCCTTTGCAGTTGTGCTAGGGAATGCCTCAGGCCAAGGCCCTTGAGCCTGGGAGGGGAGAGCACTGGTTGCAGATGCTAGCAGCTTGCAGGAAGCTTTGATGTTCTGAGCAGGATTGGGAGGCGTGGGAAGTGAGACTTCTGGTCCCCTGAGCTCCCAGGAGGTAAAGCCTTTCTGTTATCTTACAGGCCTCAGCATAGCCTAAAGGTGCTGGCTAAAGCCTTTCTTGGCCCAGAGTAAAGCAGACCAGAACCAAAGATTGCACTTGAATCAAAGTGGAAAATTAGACACCGTGCAGGAGAAAATGCTCCTCTCCAAAATATGTATGCATCAAAGTGTACTCCTGTCTAGCTGGGACAGGAGCCATCAAAATGCAAATGTGGTTTTTGCGAATGCTAATATTGGACGTGGAGAACAATACAGAGACAGACTTCTTGGGACCAGGGAGAGGGCCCAGGGCAGGATGTGGGAGCCGAGTCGGGGGCAGGGATGAAAGGGGCAGAGGAAGCGGTGTGAGAGAGCCTGGGGATGAGGGAACAGCAGGAGGTGACTGAGGTTGAAAGACTGCCGGGCAGGACTCGAAAAGGGAGCGCTGAGAGGACGGGTCAGAGGACCTGACCGCTGACCGCTGACCCGAGGCTGTGTGCCCAGGAAAGAGGAGGGTGCGTTTAGGGAAACTTCTCTGAGTGGCAGCCCAGCGGGGTGGAAAGTCAGGACGTGCCTGGAGTCCCAGGCTTGGGGTCAAGGCTTGGAGAAACAGACTGAAAGATCCGTGTCTGCAAGAGCAGGGAAGCCAGGAGGCGTGCTCAGCTTGGGGCAACTGGCATGAGAGTTGAGAGGGCAGGAGGAGGGGCTTAGAGCCGGTTGCAGCTGAAGCCAAGGCTGAGTTCAGGTGGTCTTGCTGGGAGCTGCTTCCCTGGTTTCAATTCGGCTCTTGCTGGGAGGACTGAATACCGTTAAAGCAGAGCCTGGGGCGGAGTCAACACTTTGTGGATGTTTGTGTTATCCTTGTTGATGAAGAAAGTGAGGCTCAGAAAGCTTAGTAACGTGCACGTCTCTAGACAGTGAGGGCAGCTCTGTGAGAACCCAGATCTGCCAGACCGGTGCCAGTCAGCACCTGTGAGCAGTCTGGGACCTGCTTCTCCCTTGGTGGCACGACCTAGCTGCCTTGTGCTGAAACAGACACCCGGAGGTGGGCCGTGGGATCCCAGAGAGGTGGCAGAGTTGTCAAAGAAGCCAAGAGCCAGTGCCAAGGAGAAAGGCTTGACTGAGTCTTGACTGATGGTGACAAAAAAAGATCAATGCTGGCACTGGGTATTTATTTTGGAGGAGGGGGGTGCTTATGTTTTTGTTTGGGGACTTGTTCACTCATCATTTCTCAGTGGCACCCACTGCAGCCCTGACCTGACAGTAGTGCAGTACTGTCAGAATCCAATAAATCACTGTTGCACAACTGAGTCCCTCCCTACCAGACTAGAAGTTTCTGGAAGGCAAGGATTTGTGCCCCACACTTGTTTTGTACCCTCAGGGTCTTGCATGACCCAGGCACTTGGTGAATGGGCAGTGAATGAATTTACTGCCTGAAGAGGCTCCCTGACACCCAGTGCTAAGTGGTGGGAACACACAGATGAACAGATATGATCCCTGCCCTCCCTGCTGTTGGGTAACTCCACAGTCTGGTGAATGAATAAAGGAAAGAAAGAATGAATGGAAGCTGTGGGAAGGGCCAGGCCACTCTGCTAAAGGCTTTATGAACTGCTAGCTAGCACAGAGATATCCCCCTCAGATACCCTGCTTTCTCTTGGGTCTTGATAAGTGGCTGCTGTCTGGGTCTCAGAACTTTGAACACGTGCTGGCTTTTCTAGAAAAAGGGACACACCACCCCGCTTTTCTCCTACACACACTCTACACACACAACAGGAGTGGAGGTTCTTAGAAGGATGACAGGGTGCCTGGCCTCTGTTCACATCCTTTCCCCTAAGCTCTCTGGGGACAAGGACTGCCAGGGGCCACAGGAAGCAGAAGGCCAGGGGAGCTGGGATCTTCTCCTTGTGTAACACTAACTGGTATCATCTCATCAACATCCAACCCCACCCCCAGCCAGACGCAGTGGGCCATCTTTGTGATGGCTTCAGAGGACAGCCAGCCAAATAAGCTCTACCTTTGCAGATGGAGATACCCTCCCTCAGAAGTCAGTGGCAGGATTCAGTGAAAAGGCAGGATTTTGCAAAGGCAGGCAGCTGCGCAAAATACTGAAAAGCACACATTTTCTCAGCATACGAGGCTCATTTTGTATAGGGTTAACCTCAAGGGGCAGGTGATTGGTCCCTTCAATGGAAACACCACAGCCTGAGAAAGCCATGTGGGGTGTGTGTGTGTGTGTGTGTGTGTGTGTGTGTGTGTGCCAGGAAACTGAAAGTGAAACAGGCAGGGGCATTTCCAGGGCTCACACAGAACAATAAACAGGAGGGGGCAAGATTGGCCCAGAGCCTGCAAGCAGTAACTGGCAGGACTTTCTGTTTCCCCACATGGAACCGGAAAATGGCCTGCTCGTCACACCCTCCCCACAGCCAGAGTCCATACTGCAGGCTCTGAAACTCCATTGTGGGACCCCAGGAACAATCCCTGCCCTGGGGAGCCAGTCCAAAGGAAAGGTCAAGACACCCTCCAAAAATGGCCCAAGGAGGTAAGGATGAAAGATAGTTGACAGATTCAGAGGAAGAGAGGGAGGGAGAGACGATATAGATACATTTATAAAACGTACAACCCTGTGGATCCATGCTCACGTCCACTCTGCCTACATTCCAGAGTGAACGAGAATGAGCAGAGCCAACATGGACCAGAGTCATCCCATGTTAGTAGATATGGAAAGCGCTGGATCTTGCAACCAGACACATATCTTTTACCTGGAGAAAACGAGGGGAGAGGATGAGAAAACTGAGCTTTGAAGACTGTTTTCATTATCGAAGGATTCTCTTCAATCTGACAACTCTCTGTTCACCATTATCACCATAATCCAAGTTCCTATTGTCTCTCATCTCCAAACATGTCTTTCAACTTCCTCTCTGCCTCCCTCTACCCCTCCATCTCAATTAATTCATGCCCCATGCCTCAGCTAATAATATTTCTAAAATAAAATCTGGAAAATATAATCCTCATCTTAAAACCACCCTCCAGTGGCTTCCCATTGTTCTTAGGATCAAACCAAAATTCTTAACATATTCTACAAAGTTCTGCAAGAGCTTGGGTGCCCTCCTCTTCTCCTGCTCCCCACCCCCGCTCCCTGCCTGTCTTCCCATCTCCCTCCTTCAGCCATGCTGGTTTTCTCTGGCTCCCTGAATGATCAGGATCCCTCCCACCACAAAGTTTGTGTCCATGAACTCAGTTTAGTTTGTGATTGTATGTGTATGTGTGACTGTTGGATTGGTGATTGTTTAATTGGATTGATTGACAGTTACACCAGTCTTTTCCCCATTGGACAGTTAGCTTTCTGAGCACAGAGACACAGCTAGTTTTGCTCCCTATTGTAGTCCTAGTGTGAGAAAGAAGCCCGGTGCACAGCGGGTGACCAGTAAATATTTGCTGAGTAAGCGAAGGAATAAAGTGATGGAGCCAGTTCTTCATTTTGTAGATTTTTCATTGCTGTAAAGCATTCAGGCCACATGAGGAGCCTGGGGCTTCAAATGGCAATGACTTGCCAGAGATCACATGGCAAGAGGGAAGGGGAGCAAATACTCAGGACCAAGTCCCAGCTCTCTCTCTATGTCCATTAGGCTCAGCAGCTGCTGCTGATGTGTGAGCGTATGTGTGCATGAGCGCATGCACAGTGCAGGTGATATCAGGCCGGCTTCTGGGTCACAGCTGAGAGAATGGTACCTACAGAAGTGTCTTGCCACGTGTAAAGCTTCTCTGCTTTAGCATTCTCCTTTAGAAATAATCATGGTTGGCTCCCAGACCTCCAAAGAAATAGCAGCATAAATTAAAAAAAAAAAAATTTTTTTGCCAGGTTTGGGAATGCTTTTTAGTCCAATAAAAAATAAAAGCTAAGCCTACCACATGACAGAACAGTTACCAAAGTAAACAAAATATCCAAATACATGAACAAAATTTTTTACCAAATGGACACACTGGGTACTGCTCTGTGGTAGACAAGGCTGTACTGTATAGCTTCTGTCTTCTAAGTTCACGTTCCAGTAAGCTCTGGAAGGGAAATCTCTTATTTACCATTGTGCTGCTTGACTCATAGTAGGTACTCCATAAATATTTGCTGAATGAATAAATGACTGGAACTGGCATTGGTCTGAAAAGAGTCCTGGACAGCAGGGCAAAACCAACGTGCTATAGCCATCTGTTCTAGCATTTATTTGCTATTTCTCAGAAGGCCTATTATTTTATTATACCATTTCCTAACAGAAGAGGAAGACCAGAGACAGGTTCTAACACCTTTTGGCTATCTGAAAGGAGGTAAATTACCTAACCTGTCTGAGCTTCCACAGCCGTATCTGTTAAATGGGTATAATTATTCTTTACTTGCCTGAGGATACTTTTTTTAATGAAGTCAACCTAATATTTCTTGAGTACCAGGCACTGTACTAGGCACTGAGGATGCAGTATAAAACAAAACGGAAGTGGCCTCTGTCCTTTCTAGTGGAAGAGACATTAAACAAATAAAACCTACAAAATAGGCCTTCTGGAGATTATATATGTATATGTATACATATATTTTAAAAAATGGAAAATCACAGGGTGCCGTAAGACAGAACAGCAGTGGGGCCCAATTCAGCTTAAGGCACAGGGAGGGCCTCGCTGAGGAAGTGCTGTTTATGCTGGGCTGGGAGGGAGAGGCTGGGGGTCCAGGTGGAGGGAACAGTTTGTGCAAAGGCCCGAGGCAGGAATAAGCTTGGCGGGTGGGGGATCTCAAGCAGCCCAGGAGAGATACTGGGGTACAGCCAGCAGGGACGGAGACAGAAGGACTCGAAGGTTTTAAGAAGAGCAGTGACATGACACCATTTACATGTTAAGAAAAAGCACTGGGGCTGCGGAGTGGAAAATTGGGGCTGAGGAACAAGAACCGAATCTGAGTGCTCCTGCCGGTCTTGGGATAAGAACCAGAAATCTCAGCGCCAAAGACTTCAGAGATGATTAGGCCCGAACTTCTCATTTGAAAGATTCGGGGGAAAACAAAACATTAAAAAAAAACCCCAAACAAGCGCCGCAGCTGTGAGGAGACTTAGCCCGGGCCCGCGTTACGTCAGCCGTAACTCTGCCGCCAACAGGGCGAGCACCCCGTCTTTGACTCCTCTTGCCCGCACCTCTTTCGCGATCAGTCCTGGGGCTCCCCTAGCCCCCGCCCTGGCGGGGGTGCCTGAGAAAGGCCTGTCGGTGTCCTAGCTGAGGCGGGCGGCAAGGCCCGCCACGGGGCTCCCCGGCACGGCGGGCGGCCAGGGCAGCGCGTGCGCGCGCGCACCCTCCGGAAGGGAACCTTGGCGCCCCAAGGCCCTGAGGCAGCATCCTGTGTAGGTGGCTCAGCCTCTTCTTTTCTTCCCTCCCAGGCCCTACCTGCCTCGACAAACAGCCAGAGCCGCCCACCCGCTTCGCCCCCGCCCCGCCACAGGAAACAAGCAGTGACAGCGCCCGCCCGCGCCGCCCCTGCGCCCCGCGGCCGGCTAGCAACCGGGCGCCGCGGCGCTGCGATTGGCTGCCGCGGGCTAAGCGGCGGAGCGCTGCTCCAATCGCGGGCCGCGCCGGGCCGCGCCGCGCCGGCAGGCCGCGCCGCCGGGAGGCCGCGGGGAGCGGGGTTTTACGTGCCTGTGGTATTTGCTCAGAGGGGCATGACCACTTTGGGCAAGTCTTTAAATGTGAGTCAGCTTTCAGCCGATCCCTGGGAAAAATTCCTTCGGTGTTGTCAGGCAGGGTTCGCTAGCTGCAGCTTTTTTTTTTTTTTTAAACAATTCAAAAGGGATAATCCCACCGAATGGCGGAAGGCATTGGGACCCTGTCCCCGGCTCCCCAGAGAAGTGCTGGGGGCCAGGCCACCCCAAGTCTGCGCGGCCCCTAGGAGCTGGTTTGCAGGAGGGTCAGGGCACCGCCCTTTCTTCCCTACGCCCTCTCTTCCCGCCTTCAGAGGGCCACAAGCGTGCCAGAGAGCGCGCAGACTGCAGTGTGAAGAGCGCCCCCTGGAGTTGTGCGCCTTCCTCCCTGAACGTGGGAAATGCCTGGGCCGCTTCCCTTTCTCCCTTAGCAGCCTCTCCGTCCGTGGGTCCAGTCTTGGGTCTGGCACTTGGTAGCTGTGTGATCTTAGGTAATCTCTCCGCCTCTCTAAACTTCGGCTTCCTCACTGGCAAAGTAACGGGTGGACAGTAGAGCAAGTGAACTGGTCTGGGCATGTGGAAACTTGGGGTGTTCTCCCAGCCTGGTCTCCGTAACGTGCTTGGGCAAATCCCTTCTGCACTCCCGGCCTCAGTTTCCCCATCTGTAAAACGAAGAAGTTGGTCTAGAAGAGTCCTTCAGGGTTTTTTCAGTTCCATGAGTGCAATTCTCTAGGGGATCCTGGTAACCCCTGCGGGAGCCTGCTGTCGTGGGGTGGACGAATCCCTGCCACTTGCCAGCCTGCCCTGGTGCGACTCCGTAGCTGCTCCCCGAGTACACCCAGCTTTCCCTCTCCGTGAGTCATCTCAGAGAGCCCAGCAGGCGGTATTGGGAGCACCCGGGGGAAAAAAAGACCGAAAAAGGCTGAGGGCTGAGGAAAATGAGCAGGAACTGGAGGGATTTATGTGCAATTTGATTTAAAATGAACATCTTGTGCAAAAGAAGACGCGATTTGGCACCTGTTACTGGTGAGTTAATAGCTTAGGCACTCTTGGTAATAGGGATACAATACTGTGAAGACCAGATTAGCTCTTGTGACAGCAAGTTATAAGAATTGAACAGAGAGAAGCTGTAGAATCTTTGCCTGGGAATCTTGTAAGGATAAGGCAGGCACTACCCTGCCTCCTTTAGGGGGCTTTGAAATCCAGGCACAGTGAGACTGTTGGAACCTCTGAATGGGAGCACTGGTTACTTCTGTGTGTGAAAAGCAAGGTTTGATGAAAAGAGCATTGCACTCAGCTGCTAATGCAGAGGTGTGACCTTGGGCGAGTCACTTCCCTGTTCTCAGTGTCCTCATCTGCTGCAGGATGAGGGATTAAACTAATTGACCTCTTAAAGTGATTCCAGGTCTGGCACTCCATGATTAAATAAATGGAATAATGTGTGAATAATTGCTTTGAAAATTACGTAGCACAGGGTCTTTTTGTTGTTATTTTCATATGGATAAAGGTGACCGGCTGTAAATCAGGTCATCCACTGCCTGCCAGCTGAGATTGCAGCAGGGCATTTGTTTAGTGACAGGATTTCTCTGGCCTATGAATCAGTATTATTTATTCTGTTTGAGCACCTACCCTGGTTTTGCAGCCTGAGCCAGCCACTGTTCTCACTGTGCCTTGGTTTCTCCACTTTAGTTTGCTTTTTCCCATCTCCTGTGATTCAGGTGAATTGTGTTGTCCCTTTGCCAAGCTTGGATTCCCTGGAAACAAGATTGCAAGTCTGGAGGAAGAGAAATAAGAACCAGATTAGTTTGCCACAACTAATTTTGACCATTTCCCTGTCTCCTACTCTGTGATCTTCCCATTCTACTGGGGGCTCTGGGATTTATGGAGATAGGGGAGGGGGATGGGTTGAAGATAAAGAAGAAGGCAGGGGCCAATCATAAAGGATTCTTTAAAAAATTATTTCTACCCATTTAGAAATAGTGAAAGACATCTGAGTTGTTGGGAGGGTCAGATAATCTTTACACACTATATAAAGAAAAGAATTCCTCAAGGCTGTGGGACCCTGGCGGAGAGTTTGGGTCTGCTTGGGCAAGTCAGAGTAGTCTTCAGAGGAGGTGATATCTGGCATATTTCTTGGAGGGAAAGAGATTTTTCTTGTAGTGAGAAGTGTATGCAAGCTGAGGGTAGGTCCTAAGCAAGGCAGAGAGATGATGAGGATGCACAGGGGCTTGGGTCTCCTAGGCAAGGTCAGTCGCTAGGCATGTTGGGAGCTCAGGTGAGGATGGCAGAACTGGAGCTGGGAGGCAGGATTGTAAGTGGTGGTATTTGTCCTCGTAGGGAATTTGGATTTTATTTTGTAGGAAGTGGAGAACAATTGCAATCTTGAATAGGTGGAAGAGATCAGTAATGAAGAACGTTGTTTTTCAGAGTTCAGGTTATACAGTGAAATTCAGGTCACAGCTAACATTTAAAAATGGAATGGATGAGTATAGAGCCAAATAGAAAATATGAAAGTCCATGCATGCAGTAAGTATTGTTTCATGAAATATACTTGTGTGTTTTTGTGTGAGTGATTGTGGGTACGCTCAGGATCATGATGTTAAACGTACATATTAGTGTGGGTCAGGATCAAAAAAACTTGAAATCCACTGGAGTTGCAGACCCTTCAGGCAGAATAAGGGAGGATGGGCTGGAGGGGAGAGACAGGAACAGCTTCCAAACAGCACAGGTGACTTGCATTCCCTCCCACTTCAAGTTCTTGAGAAGGAAATTGCTTAACTTTTGAAGAGTTAACTGATCTCTTCCAAGACCTTCTCTGCAGAGGAAAGGTGATTATATTTGCCCTGCAGGGTAATGGAGGAGCCTATTAAAGTATTTGATGCCCTCCTCCATTGGCAGGGCGCTTTGCCTAACAGTGCACATACTCTGGAACAACAGTTAGAACTCAATTCCTTCCAATCTCTGCCACAGACCCACATGGCCCTGTCACAAATCATGATCCTGTGACTTAAAAATGATGGTAGTTTTCCATTCTTCCAATGAAACGTTACACTGTTACTATAGCCAGCATTTTGGGGTAGTATAGCCAATGACTGGTATCCAGACATCAGTTCAGTGAAGATGGGAGACACCATTCCCCATACGTAAATAATGGCCTTATATTTAAGAAGGCTATTTCATAACCTTCCATGGTCAGTAATACCATTATCCTAGCAAAACTGGTGGTAGGGAAGTTCTTTGGGATAATGCAGTTCTTTCTTGATGCAGCCATAGCACATTTCCTCTTCTGGTGGCCTCAGAATAACTGGGGAGCACCTGGCCACCATCTGCTCTGTGACATACCTGGTACTTTAAGACTGTTTCTAAGAGTCTATGTTTGCTTTTTCTCAGGGAGTCTTAGGTACAGTGGAGGCCCATTTACTTTCCTGAGTCTAGCCTCGTGGAGAATGTTGCTTCCTTGTTGTAATACACATGGTCCTATCTGTTTCTTTTTAAGGTGACCAACCCCATGCACATTTGGTTACATACTGTGCACATCCATGTCCTTCTTTCTGCCTATCCTTGCACCAACCAAACCCTATGCACATGGCTGAGATACCACTTCAGTTTACGTAACTCCAGACACATAGCCTCGTGGTTACACACCTGCAGGGGAAACATACCTGCATCTGTCTTTGGACTCCATAAATGTGCATATTCTTCCTGTCTGAGCTGGGATTTTTTAAGTTCCCTTGATCCTGACTGGTTCCTAATCCATGATAACAAGGGCAAGCTGCTATGGTCTGAACACCACTATGTGCCAAGCCCTGTGCCAGGCCCTTAACATGTTCAGCAAATACCAAGAGGTATTATTATCACTCTTTTATGGGTAAAGAAACTGAGGTTTGGATATCGTTCATAATCGCACATCTGGTTAATAACCAAGTTGAGGTTCAAAATCAAATTTCTCTGGGTCGCAGTGTCTGACACTCTGATTCCTAAGATACACTACTCTCCCCAATCCCTTCCAGAGCCTCCTTCCATGACAGCTAGGAGTACCTTCTCTCTCTCTTCCTGTTTTATTTTAGAAAAATGATGACAATTCTCTTTAGAGAGAAAGTATAAATGGAATTTAGTTTTGCTGTGGGGCTCATGCAGAGGAAGGATGTCCAAAAGTCATTATGTCCAGACTCCTGACTCTTGCCAGGCTTCCCTGGCTGCAAAAGAAAGGGCTGTTCTCAGTACAAGATAGAGGAAGAGAGGAAAAGAAAGTGTCCCGAATCATGCAGCTCCAGATCTAAAGGAGCTTGGACAATGAGCCAAGTGTGTGCCCCACTATACCCATCCTATACCCCTTTCTTCATCATTTATTCATTCCTTATTTATAGCTTTGCCCTCCATCCCTGCCTTCCTTTGGTCATCCACTGTTGTGTCCGAAACAACAATTAGTCATTCCACAAATACTGGAGCATGATCCAAGATCAACCGTCTTTGATGTGAATAACACTACTCTTGGCATAGAAGTAATTATCCAAGGCCAGGACACCAGACATTCTGTGGCCAGGGATAAGATCAGGGCTGGCCTGGGAGGGTAAGATCTGGAGGAAGGGTACACATCTGCAGCTGTCGGGCTGGAAGACCATCCTTTTGACCAACATGGGTTCCTCCCTGACATAACAGTGCTGTCTTTTTTCCTCTTTGCTTGGAACAAGGAATCAGAATTTCCTGAGTTGGAAAGGCTCTTGTGGGTCATCTGATTCAGCTTCTCCCACTTGGCTCAGGAATCTTCATGGCAGCTTCCCTGACATTGCTCATCCAGCCTCTCCCTGAGCAGCCCCCAGATATGGGCTAACTTGTGTCTACTCCATTTTTGGAGAGCTTTTTTAAGCAATTCATATAATTCTCTATCAAGCTTGATCTAATTCCCCAATACTTCCACCCATGGGTCCCATTTCCACTTCTTGGGATGACATAGAAAAATTCTAATCCCTCTTCATGTGATAGTCCTGCAAGTATTTGAAGGCAGACATGATGTCATTCTTAGTCTTCTCTTCCTCAGACTGAGGATGCCCAGTTTGTGCCAGTTTTGAAGTTCTATTGCTACTCTTGGTAGTGTCAAGCTCACTTGCAGGGTATACTTGAGTAAGTGAATAAATAATGTGCTTTTACCATGTGTCAGCCCCCTTCAAAGACATTATCTAATTCAATCCTCGTGTCCAACCTGTGAGATAAGAGCCCTTCATATTTTATAGAGGAGAAAGCAAGTTCATGAGGTTAGGGGTTTAGGCCAAGCTCAGACAGTTGGAAATGGACAGAACTGGCATGTTAACCTGAACCTTTTACTAAACACATGTGCATCATTTTTTCCTTGATATATGAGTTTCACCAGGGCAAGGATGGTGGAAGACATCCAAGATATGGATCTTGTCATTCTTAACTAAATATGAACACAGAGAAGAGATGATCTGTATCTCTGCAGTCTCAGTCTTACTTGCTGGAGCACTTTTCTGTCTCTCCTTCTTCGCCATCTGGTTCTGGCTATAGATCATAACAAGGTACAGGGTAGAATTTCCATTTTTGCAGATAGAGAAACAGGGCAGGGAGGTGGATGGTTTGTGTGCAGGTTGACTCGGACACAATATCAAAATCAGAATTGCATTTTCAAACCTCCAAGACGATTGCCTTTACACATAAACAGAAATCGCTTATTTCATATGTGTATGCTTACAGTGAAAAATATTGGAGACATTTGTCACTTTTCCATAATATTTTTGGAATACAGGAGCCCTCTGGTGGCCAAAATAGAGGCAAGAAGGTGTCCTTGGGAAAGTGGGTCTGAAATTTCCTGCCAGAACTCCCCTTCCTGATCTCTGGCTTCATCTGGGGGTCACCCCTCTTCCATTTAGCCTCTATGTTCCTGTTCTTATGGAAAGTTACTTGCTTTTTGCACACCCTCCATTCTTCTTTCCCTCTTTGAGTTCCTCTCTGCACCTTCCTCTTCAACCCCAGCTGTCACCCTCTGATCCCCCCTGGAATCCCTCCTCCCTGCCATCTTTGGCCTCAGAGGACCCTTTCTGAAACCTGGCCAGTTCCCCTGTGGCAGGTGCTGAGCCACAGCTGCTGCCTATGCTGCTGCTTCAGTAGTGTGGAATTCAAATCCCCTGTGGATGTTTAGAGCCTGCAGACGGATTAATTGATGATGCCTGTTCATCAACAAGCATTTGCGGCGTCCTGCTAAATGTGTGGGAAATGATGAGCATCCCCTGGAAGCAGGTTCTCTTGGAAGAGCAGATGAGCTTTCTCTCTCTTAGGCACAAGGAGTTGACCACACATCACCTGGTCCCTGGGTTTGGCCAACTGTCCAGAGCTGGGTCATTCTAAGTTTCTGTGTACAACTCTTCATTGTGCAGAAGTCTGCTTTTGTCATTATTGTTTGCATGGAATGGTCTGTCTCCTGTAAAGTCATGCCATGCAACAACCAACAGCAGATGAAGACCCATAAAATAGCGAATCCATGTGTTGGTAATTGGGAATTGACTGCTGATCCAGAGGCAGAAGCTATTCTGTTGGCTTCGGTGGATTTCAGTGAACTAAGTAAGGGGAAAGAAAACTAAGATAGGTCAGGGACAGAAATTTTGGCTAAGATTTAGATGTAATCATCTTGGCTTCTAGTGCTATAAGGTAATGGGGCAGTATAACACTTAGAAAGCACTTTGGACTCCTGAGAAAAAGACCTTCTATAAAATGAACTGGTGATTTTATTACATTATGGTGCTTAACAATTAGTGGCTTAATCATAGGGCAATCAGGTGAGATAGGCCAATTCATTACCCTCACTGCAGAGACAATCAGAAAAGACTTCACAGGCTCCAGAATATGTCGCAAGAGGGTGGAGTGCAGGGCTTCTGGGCACGTTAGCAGATGAGGCCAGAAGGAGGGCCCTGGGAGGAATCCTAACATTTGGAAAGATACAGGTTCCAGTAGCCTGTAGAAGAAATGGCTAGAGAGGGCGAAGAGGGTGGCAGCAGCATTCCGTGGTTAACATGGTCCAACTCGATGGTGGGATTGGGCAGTAGTGACAAAATGCAGCTGGGTTTCCACTGACACTACCTCCCCAGCAAATGGGAGTGGCCTTTGGATGAAGCGAGATGAATTTAGGCTCCTCACTATGAGGATTAGGGCAGGATTGGAAAGGGTTACCTTGAAGGCTGAAGAATTCTGTAGATTTTAAAAAAGCATAGATCAGTCTTTTTGGAGGCGCATTTGAGTGAAGCCCTACCTCAAGGATGGATGAGTTGGCCTCTGGGGATGATCTTCCCAGCCCTGTCATTCTAGAATCACCTTAGGCTTCCTCTTTCCCAGCACTTTATGGATTTTTTTAAAAGTACATCATTTCCAGGGGACTGGAGGGAAAAGGTGATTCTGGAGCCTATGCTGAGTCTGTCATCTTAATCCAATTTTTCTCAGTAGGCCTACCTCCTTGCCCTTCCTCACCTCCCGCCAAACCACAGCTGCTCACCCACCTCCCAGTTTCTGACATAGAGTTTCTTACAGGAGTCACTCAAGAACCCCTACAGTAAAGGCAGTACATGGTTTGTGTAATTTTTCCTTTGGTTCAGTGTGTGTGAACTCACCATGGTGTCCTTTTTAAATAGAGCTGTCTGCAGTGATGTGATCAGTTCCCTGTTCTCACACAAAGCTTTGGGCCAACAGCCTGTGCCGTGTCTAATAAATGTAGCATCTCATTCCAAAGACAGGTGCTAAATAAATTGTTTTTTGTAGTGATCCTGATGACGTCATGAAAAGCACACTGGATTCAAGTTAGAAGATCTGGTTTTGTCTTTGCCTGCCACCAATTAGCCCTGTGACCTTGAATATCTCACTTTGCTTCTCCAGGCCTCAGTTTCCACATTTATGCCATGAGGAGATTCGGACCAGATAACCTCGAAGGGCACCTCCTGCCCTGAAATTGGCTACTTTGGTACCTTCTGTAATGGTGCCCTCCTCCAACAAGACTGTGAGCTCCTCAGGGGCAGGGGAAGACCTTGCTGCAGTGTCCCCAGAGTGCCCAGCAGGACTCTGGCCCTCAAGGGCAGGGGTGGAGGGGTAGACGGGAGGAGCACTCCAGTATCTGTTGCTAGATTAATTACATCCAGCCCCTTTCCAAGGGAAAGCTAATGGAACTTCAGCAGTAAGAGGCCCTGGGAAGAGGCAGGAGGGACGGCCTCTCCTCCCAATGCCACCTCCCATTTGTGTGCCTACTGTGTGCTACGCCTTTGTTCTCCAATCGTTAGAAACTGCTGAAAGTTGCCCACAGCCCAGATCTGGAGGAGAAGAACACAGACAGCTGCCCATTCAGTCTCATGCTCCAAATGGTAGGTTGGGGCTGAGCTGTCAAGACCCGTAGAAAAATGTTCCTCACCTAGTAGGAGTTGGGAGAACTCTCCTTTCTCACGACAAGGCAGAATTTATGCTTTTCTATGGAAATGTCTGGGTAAATGGGGAAAAAAGCTAGAAAGTTTGGGCACAGAGCCGAGGCTTTTGTGAAGGGTAAGATTCCTCAGCTGTCATAAATATCAGTGGAAGGGAAAACAGGTGGTGAATCCCTGCTTTCTTTACACAAATATTTTAAGTGGATCATAAACCTTCTCTGTTCTCCCAACCAGTAAGTCCCCACAGTGTTTTAGTGCTTGCAGCTTAGAAAGCCAGAACCTTTTTTTTCTAAACCAAGTGGGAGCACCACTTTGCTAGTGACTGCTGGTGTTTGGGGTAAATAGACTTTGGCTCTTGGAGACGGGCTTGAGTCCTATTCCCTGACTCAGATAACTGACAGAGAGGCTGGCCCAATTTCCTGCGCTCAGTTAACTTAGGGGTTGTCTGTGGAAGCGTGTCTCATTTTACTTCTGATAACCGAGCTCCAACAGAAAGGAGTTACGTTTGCCAGACGAGCTAGGTGGGAAGTCTTGGCAGCAGCTCTGGGCGAAACCAGGAAGAACATGATGAGACCAATTGAGAGAGAACGTCACTGGTTTCTGATGAGGGGGTGCATGTCAGAGGAGCTGGGCCTAGGGGGAGCCTTGCATGAAAGGGGAGAATGAGGTGCAGACAGAGGTCCTGGGTCCCACTCAGGGAAAGGAAATGCTCTGAGGAGTGGAAAGCGGTTTAAAGCGAGGAGGCAGAGTATTATCTGAGGGTCTTTCAAAAAAATTAGAACTTGCAGATAGAGGAGACAGTAAAGTTCGCTCTGTGAGCATGGGGATGGGTCTGCTCACATCAAGCAGAAGACAGAGAACCTCAGAACTCAAAACTGCAGAGTATTTTAAGGGTTTTTCAGGCCAGTCCCTTCTTTTCACAGGTGGATAAACCAGGGCTTCGTGGAATAATCGAGAAGGTAAGACTTTTCTAGTGCAGGACATTTTTAGTCTAGCAGGATGCTTTGGGGGAAAAAGCCTGGGATTTGGAGTCAAACAGACTTATGTTCTCATCAGAGCCCCCACTTACTAACTGTACCCTCAGAGGATGAGAACACCTACCTCGTGCCGCACAGAGTCAATGAGAAAATGTGTGTGGAAGCCGTTATCTACAAACTTGGCCCTGTGCCTAACAGCGTTGATGAATGTTCATGTGCCTTCCATTATGATTATGATGTGCTTGGCTAAGAGTGACTATATTGTGAGAGTGAATGAGCAAACGTTCATCAGGGGAGTGCTATGTGCCAGGCGTGCTTGTGTATATGATAGGCACTCCATTATTAAGATCATATTAGTCTAATGAATAATTGTGAAAATATGAACTGTTATGCTAACACATAATAACAGCAGTGGTAATGGCAATGACAGTGATGATAAAGCATTGGCCCCACTGCTCTAGAGACAATACATGACATGGGGGAAGGTGAAAGGAAGGTTCTTTGGAAACCTAGCCCTTCAGTTGGCTTTGGTTTTCCATAGCAAGTAGTCTGAGGAACAGGAACTCTCTGTGGTCATTCACTCATTCACTGGACAAGCAGTGTTGAGGGTCTGCTATGTGTCCGTCACTTTCCTGGGAACTAGAGACATGGTGATCAAGGAGAGCAAGGTTCTGTCCATAGATAGAGGCCACACTCTAGTGGGGACAGTGAACGAACAAGGAAGTAGAGAATATGTGGTTAGTAGTGACAGGGGTTAGACGGTGGGAGGGATGGCTCTTTCAGATGAGAGGAATGTCTCTCTGAGGAGGCAACACTTGAGTAGAGATCTGCTTGGGGACAGGGAAGGCCCCGTGAATACTGGGGGCCGGGAGGTTCCAGACAGAGGGAAAGCATGGACGAAGGCCTCACGGTGGAACAACCAGGAGGCCACGTGTCTGGAGCACTGTGCTGATCCATGGCTGGACAGTTATGTTCTGTTTCTGCCTGAATGCAGAAAAATGAAGATTCCATGTGAAGAGGCTCTTCTCTGGAGAACTCAGCACGGGGCAATCCTCTCGGGATAAGGCTAACAGTGAAGAAGCAGTTGGGGGGAACTTAGAAACTTGCAAGAGATGAGAAGAGTCCCTGAAGACACTTGGTGGCTTAGCATGAGCGTCTGAGAAATGGCACCGTGAGTCAGCACTGGGCCATGTGGCTCTGGGCCAGGCCGGGACTCTACTGTTGTCAGATGCCCAAATGCAAACTTGTTGTCAGCCTTAGAGGATTGGGGACCCTTCCCCAGCTGCCCATTTTTTCTCACTAACCTATTTGGAATCAGCAGATATGAATTTCCCCAGTTGCCTTTAAAAATATTACAGTATTGTCTCTTAAAGTAGTCCTGTGAGGAGCCTGAATCCTGCTAGTAAGACCATCCAGCCAGGCTCCCCCAGTCCTTTGTAAGGACCCAGGAACCGTGTCTAAGTCTCTAGAATTCCCATGGGAAACAAAGCACCTAGCACAGAGCTTGGCACACAGTAGGACTAGATGAGTGTTATCCAGTGAGCACCACAGGTTTACTACTTACCTAATAAAAAGTCTGTCTTTTTATTTGTTCTGCCTTTTCTCTCATCCAAGCTTCCAGAGTTACCCCAGGTTGTAGGTTTGTGGAAGCAGCAAACAAGCTATGTGACTTTCTAAACATATTTATCTCTATTTGCAGCCTCTAACACTGATGAATTCTTGTAGATCTGTAGCATAGTGAGAGTAGCACTCAGTGGGGGGGAAGGGGAATTGTCCCTAAAATTGACTAGTTGTGTAACCTTGTAACCAAACCTCTAAGAACCCAGGCCAGATGACATTCCTGCATTTCATAGGACACAGCCATAAAATGTTAGAAAGACTAAATCAATGTCCTAAGCACTTTGTAAAGTGTACATTGAGGGTGCAGTTCTTGTCCCCATCATTCTGGAGACCTTCATACCAGCCTCTTGCTAATCATTCCAATTGCTTCTTGCTGAACTTTTCCGGCGGTTAAGTTCTGATTATTTTTTCATGGATAAGTGACCATTGGATTTGTCCAATGACTAAATGATGTTTTTCACTTTGATTCTGATATCTTACCTTTACTCATTCCCCTCCCCTCCTTAGGAGTCCCTAGAGTCCCCTGGGTTGATATCTTCATAATGATCCCCAAGTTCTTTGCAAGGACATAGATATGCGGAACCCAGTTCCCTGTCATTTACGTAATTTCAACTGAGTACACATGGGATGAGCCTCTGGCCTATGTGCATAGGGAATGAAGAAGGCACACATAATGGTGACACCATGCAAAATAAAGTAGGTGACATTCTATGAGAGCAGAGTGCTGTGGAACACAGAGGAGTGAACGATCGAAAATGACCAAGAGGATCAGGGTTACCTTCTCAATATGGTGACTTTTTCTACTGGGCATTGCCTATACAAAGAGTGTACTCTTATGTCCTCATCCGCAGCCTAGTAAATTTTGACAGATTGGGGCAGGGGCACTTCTTACACCGTGGGCAGTGGGCTGTATGGGGAAAGTATGCTGCATCCTGAAAGTAAGAGGCCTCTGAACCAAGGGCTGGAATACCAGGAGGAGGAAGGGGGAGGAAGTTAGATCAGGGCTTAGAGAAAGAAACAAACTTGGCTTGGCAGGGGCTTGTCCTGCACCAGGACCCCTTGGGATTTTATACCAGGTCCTGGACTGTGACTCCCTGCTTAGCACAAGCCCTGGCAGGAGGCTTCGACTCGTCAGAGCTGAAAGGACCCTGGACCCTGTCATTGAGACCATCCAGCCGGGCTCTCTCTGTCCTTTGTCAGGGCCCAGGAGGCTCCATATCATTACTCCACAGCATTCTGCTTCCCTCCGGCCTCATTACGCAGTACATTAGCTGTGGGAACTAAACCCATTACAAAAAGGAGGGGGTGGAATTGGCACATGGGGAAAGAGGCCTTCTCAGATCAAGCTAACAACTTGTGCCTATTAACTAAAGAAGATCATTAGAAAATTCCCATCTCCTCCTCTTCTCTCCCCTGCCTCGCCCCCACCCCCTCCACTGGCGAGAAGTGGCTGCGAGAGCAGGGCTCACGTGAGTTTGCCTGTTTCTTGAACACGCAGCCGACCTTAAAGGGGCCTTACTCGGGCCTCTGTGGAAAAAGGCGCTTTGGATGGTGGGGAAGACTTGCTTTGATGTGGAGTCGATTTTAACTGAGCAGCCCTTTTCTTCTCTCTCAGGGATGGTTCTTTTTGGAGTCAGTGAAGACAGTGTCCAAAACAAGATAGTTTCCACTCCATGATTATTTTCAATCACCCATAATGAAATAGACAAAGAGAAAGGTTTTATTTCTATTTAACAATGTAAATATTATAGCAGAATGTCGCTTTGAGATTAATCAGTTTAAACCTGTTTTCACAGATGAGGGTGCAAGGCCCAGGGATAGTGAGCGATGTGTCCCCCACCTTATGAGAACTATGTAGATCTCCTGCTTGCAAGTCTGGGATTCTTTCTTTTCTGACACGCTTCCTCCAGTGTGCTCATTTTTTCTCTTTCAGTTTCCCGTAGCCTCTGATTCCCTTACTCACTCCTTGGCTGTCTATGTTCCCAGCTAAAGTCAGAAACATCCTCAAAGAAATCCAGTAACGTGCCTTTGGTATTAGGCCCGAGACAGAATATGAGTATAGCCGTGGACTTGTCACTTGTTCTTCTCCTCTCCCCCATATTAAAAACATCAAAATAAAAAGTAAACCCTATATGAAACACGGTTCAGGGTGAAGGTCTGGTCGAGCTCTCTCTGTGCCACTCCTTGCCCTCACCGGAATAAAAGAGGCTCCATTCCTCCTTATGGTTGCCTCCCTGCCCCCGTCTATTTCCAGTGGCAACCTCTGCCCAGACGTGGTGAAATGTGCCTTCAAGTCTGTGTGCACCTTCCTCTCTGAGCGTTTGAGCTCCGTCTAAAACTGCTCAAGGAAAGAGGGGTGTGGAGGAGACAACTCATGCCATGGCTCTCCCCTTGCCCCATCCTCTGTGTGGGACAGTGAGAAAAGGGATTTTCCTCCTTAAATCAGAGCCCTATTTGTGTGTGTGTGTGTGTGTGTGTGTGTGTGTGTGTGTGTGTGTGTGTGTGTTACTATACTCTGTAAAAAGGTCTGATTAGCATTTCCTTTTCAGTTGCTCCTTCACCATCCCAGCTGCACCGATTGTGGTCCATGAAACAGAATCGGTGCACTAGCAATTCAGGAAAGCAGCTGAAAGGGAAAGAGTGCAGAAAAAAACAAGGGAGCGAATTTTCTTAGAGCTTGAAGAAACCACTCCAATTAAAAAGAGAGAGAGGGAAGAGGTGAGATGAGATACTTGGAGGGAGTAAACAAAAAGATCCCAATGAAACAGGAACCTGAATTAAATGAAAATAAAGGAGAGAGGTGACTTAAACTACCTACACTGGGAAATAGAAAAAAAAAAGCACATGTTAGAAAAATGCAGAAAAAAATTTCAGAACAATGAATGGGACAGAGAAGGCTGGAGTTTTAAGAAATGAAAGGTAGAGATAGAAACTTCCTTATTTGCTTTCCCTGCTTTCTTCTTTTTATTAATGCTTCTATTAATTTTTTTTTCAAATATAAGGAAATGAAATTGCCTGGTTTTCAGCCCTGGAAGAGAGTTGGATGCTTATCTTGGAGTGACTGTGTCCTGGAGTTAGGGTTGCTCTAACTATCCTTGCTTTGGGACTAGATCTAGATTCCTTCCCAAGTTTCCCCTTTGACCTTCCGCACAATTCCATTCTGCTCAATTGCTGTCTCCTTCCCTTTAGCATTAGTGGGATGTTGGGACACTTAAGAAGGTTATATTGGAGAAGTACTTAGAGTTCAGCAGAGTGAAGGCACTGGAGAAAGTGTTAACAATGTCCATAATGGTGATACTTGAGGTCGTTTAGAAAGGTTGCATGCATAGCATTGCTGTGACTGCTCATTTTTTATAGGCTATAACTTACCCCTCAAAAGTACCTAATTGGGACTGAAATATCACCAGCTGGCTCTAAGTCCCAAGGATTTTGTTCTTGGAAAGTGTGACCTTCTGCTTCATCTATTTTCAGACTGGTAAGAGCTACAAGGGGATATCTACTTTATCAGAAAGTGTCAGTACTGCAGTCTGCATTGGAGACAGGGTGCTAGAGAGAATGCTACCAGCAGTTAGGATGGGAGTTGGAGTGTTGGACAGGACCCTCTCCCTCTGTCATTATCACAAGCCAGAACAAAGAAGGTATATTTGTGGGGTCTAACAATGTCCCTAAGCCTTGTCCTTTTAGGGTCCAGGTCATCCAGCAAAGTGTATCATCGTAGCTAAGAGTTTAAGATGTGGAGTAAAACAGACCTGTGTTTGAATGTCAGACCCACCACTGACTAGCTAAGCAAACTGCAGTAAGTTACTGCCTTCTCTAAATTTCTTCCTTTTAAAAGTAGGGCTACGTTATTTGCCACAGAGAGTTGCTGCGATGATTGTTAAAATGCAAGTAAGTTGTCTACCACAGAATAAGTTCTCACGATACATTCTAGAAATATTATGTAATGGATCAGGGGATGGGAGATCTGGAGTTGAGAATTGTTTGAGCTCAAAAACTGGCTCTGTCACTACCCAGCTGTGTGAGTGAGGATGAGTCACTCCATCTGTCAGTGCCTCAGTTTCCGCATCCTGACATGTGGGTAAAATATCTACCTCGTTATGTGAACTAAGGATAATTTGTGTAGAAACTATGATATATATTAAGACAATACGTGGTGATGACAATTTTTGTGTTTATTTTCCAGACTCAGGTACTAGCCCTGCCATCAACTATGTGACCTTTAACAGGTCACTTACTTTTCGAAGACCTCAGTTTTCCCATCTATTACATTAGGGGAGAGCTAGACTTCTATTGTCCAATCCAACTCAATGATTATATTTTTATGATTTTTCTGTGTTTCAAAAATGCCCACTGAATAGAGAATTGGGTTTCCAGTGCTGCCCCAGGATGGCCTGCAGAAGCCTCTGTTCCTTGGTTATCCTTTGCTTACTTCTTTTCAGCCCATAAACTCACTGAGCTCACACTGGCTTAGACAAAGAACAAAGAACAGCGACCCCCCTATCCCGCAGCCCTCCCGCCCCCCCCCCCGCCAAGGAAGAAGAAATTGTCTCTGTACTTGGTGAGCCTACAGTGTAGTTGAAAAGAAAGGGTAGGTAGATACACAAGAAAAAAATTGACATGCAAAGCAAATCCCAGTAAGTTCAAATTAATGTGGTGTTTATCTAGAGTCAGAGTTCAGAGGGTGATCTCTGAAGTCAGACCTGGCGGAGGCTTCAGTTGCTAGCTCCATCACTTGCAATAGTTTGACTCTGGGCAGAACCTCTACCACTGACTGAGTCTTGATTTCCTCTTCTGCATAATAGGGCTTTGAAAAGGGAATAGTCCTTGTGAGGATGACATGAGATGGTCCATGCAAGGTGCTCAGCACAGTGGCTGGCACATCATAAACCCTCATGATATTAGCTGTTACTATTAATATTATTGCTATTATTATTATCATGATTATCTGAGAAAGCAGAGGAGATATGTAAAGAACTGGATTTTGGAGGAAGGAGCAGAGTTTGGCAATAGGGAGGGGCCTGGGAAGTGGCCAGTGGAAAGCAGTATGTCCATGTGAATCTCCCATGGGGAGCCCAACATCTGCAAAGTTTAGTCTTTCCAGGTGATTCTGACTTGCAGCCAGGGTTGCTATGGGAACAAGACAGTCACAGGCAACATTCACTAAGTGTGGACCACTATATGGACTAGAGATTCCTGCCTGGCCATGGCAATTACTTCCCCTCATTGGATTTCAGTCCCTTCATTTGCAAAACAAGGAGAGTTGATCTACCTTTAGTGAGCTTGAAGTGTCCTCCCAACTCTAATGCTCAAGGGTCTTAAACAGTTTTCCCTGACTGGGTGAGAAAGCATGTCGAGGTGTCATTCCCTTCCTTCCATTCCAGTTCATCTCTCGGATGGTTTCCTCAAGCCAACCAGGACCTTGAGTGAACCCTCTGGGTGTGCCCAACACCCTCCTCCTAGGTCACTGTGTGTCCCACGCAAGTTCACTCTGCAGTCTGACTTGGCCTCTCTGGTACCTTGGAAAGAGGCCAAATTGCAATGCAGTGTGCAGGGACTCAGGTAGCAGTCCCCAGCCTGGCTCCCTGAGCGACTTGGAACTTTCTAATTGTGTAACTTGGGGCTCCCAATAATAATAATTGCTGATGTTTCTGAGCATGTATGATGTGTCAGGCACTGTACTGAGAGCTTTAAGTCTATTAGCTGGTTTAATCCTTACAATAGCACTGTGACATCAGCATGAGTCCCAGTTTATAGCTACAGATGTAGAATTTGAGCCTTAAAGAGATTTAATAACTTGCCCAAGATCACACAGCTGGGTGTGTGGTGCAGGAAGGGGCCACACCCCTGTTTGCTGGGTTCCGGTACCGAGGCTTTCCCTACTGTACCACATCACCTCCCAAAACCACAAATCACTGTCATTTTTTTGCACCAATGAGTGACCATAGAAGAGGGGTGCCAGCTTGAACACTCATGTATAAGACACTGCATTTGTTATGTTAGGTCAAAAGAGGTCCCTAGAAACCATTTATTCCTGCATCCACCCTTAGAAACCCTCCCCAACCTGCCCCCAGCTTACCTTTCATATCCCATCACCCTCCAACCAGCTGTGGTCAGGCCACCTGCCATGGGGGTGCAGTGATGGGTGATTAAAGCACAACCGACAGTCTGGCACTGCATGTCCAGTTCGGTAGCCACTAGCCACGTGTGGCTATTGAGCACTTGAAATGTGGCTACTCTGAACTGAGAGGTGCTACAGGTATAAAACACACACCAGATTTCAAAGAATGGAATTCTTTGTGTGAAAAAGAAAGCACGTCAAATACCACATTAATTATTTTTACATTAATTACCTGTTGAAATGATATTTTGGAAATATTGGGTTAACTGAAATATTATTAAAATCAATTCCACCTCTTTTTATTTTTAATGTAACTACTAGAATATTTAAAATTATGTATGTGGCTAGAATTTGTAGCTTACATTGTATTCCTCTTGGACAGCGCTGGTCAGGAGTGAGAACTTCTGGGCTTGAATCTCAGCTTGTCACACACAATCTGTGTGACCTTAGGCAAATTAATTCATCCACATATGCCTCAATTTCCCCATCTGTAAAATGGGGATGATAATAATGAAGACCTACTTTGTAAGATTGTTGTGAGCATTTAATGACTTAAATTTCTCAAACAGTGCTTGCTTCTTTGTTTGCTACTTATTATTGCCCACTGATGCCGAAACAGGCCAGGTTCATTTCTTGCCTGTGCTATGCTGTTTTCCTTTCTTGGAAGGCTTTCCGCTTCCTCCCCCCTCCTGGGTTCTGTGTCCTCCAAAACGGCATGGCTTGTCAGAACTGTGTTTCTCCTTCTGGTAACACTCGCTTTGTGCTGTTTGGTCATCATTTCACTGTGCATACCTGAAGTGTAGTTTGAAGTAGACTGTGAAATCAGTCTTGAAATCAGGACCTGTGTCTACTGTGTCATTTCTCTTTCTACTTCTCTTCCCAGCAGGTTGTCCATAGATCCAACAGTGCCCTGTACAAAGTGGTATTGCATAAATGCTTGTATATTGACTAATTGATTAATGTGCCGCCTGTTCCTATGCCGGGAAGGTGAGGATTTTCCACATTCTTTTAGACTCTTTACAAGGGAGCGGTCACCTTTCCTCTGGTCATTCTCAAGCCCCCATCGTCTCTCCTGGCAATTGTCCCCAGCATGAACAACTCCATCTCTGTGATTCCTATTGCCCTGCTGCCTCTCACACCTTCAGAATTGGTGACAGCTTCCCTCCTCCCTCGCCCCCCAGCACGTGAATGTTGAGATCAGCTATAATTTTGAAGTCTTAGAAGAAATGGCCTGGGTTCATTAAGTTCTAATTGCACTGATGGTAAGAAAGATAGTTGCTTTAATTAAGAAAGACCTCCCTTGGCCAGTGCGGTGGCTGTGGTGGTGGTGGAGAGCGGCGCTGCTGAGGCCGGAGAGGAGGATTGTTTGTGTGGTGCTCAGGGGGGTTCAGAAGCACCAGCACACCCCCGGGCCGCCGGGCTTCACATCTGCCAAGCACCGAAAATCTGTCATTACTCTCCTTGGGAACCTACCCAGGAGGGGAAACTTTCACCAGCTTTGGATCCTGCTCAAAGTTCAGGGAATATGTCTTCTGGGGAAATAAAGTCTGTCAAAACAACATACCTTTGAGGGGAAGGATTCTGGTTCTGATTTCTCTTTAACAATCTAGTTTTTAACAGACCTGGGCAGAGACCCCTTCTCACATGGATATTGAGATTATACCATTAATAGCCCTTTCTTCTGAGTTAATCATCATCTCCCTATGAGGACCATCTTGAAAATGCTCCTTGACATTTAGAAGAAGGCAACGTAGTGAGTTCTGCACCCTTAGTGTGGATTCGCACTGAGATATTGACGCTCCAGGATGCTCCAAGAGGGAGGGGATGTGAAGGATGCTGGGGAGGAATCTGAGGGGTGCCACGGGGAGTCAGCCAGCATTCCCGGCATTGCCAAGGCCATCTTTCTCAGGAGAGCCAGGTCCAGCCGAGCTAAGAAGTCTCTGCTCAGGGGGTGCAGTAGGTGCCACATGGCACTGTCCAAACCCCCTTTCAGGACTGAAGGATTCATTTCCGTCTCCTGCAGGGAGCACAGTGCCGGCACTCAGCTGTCAGCCCTCTCTAGCATTGCACTTGCTGAAGACAAAGCCTCATCCGTGGGCACTCCCCATCCCAGAGGCAGCCTGTACGCAATGACAAGGATGCGAGGACTCAGTGTGGGGCAACAGCAGTGGGCAGCAGGTGTTGCTACCGAGAGCACTTTCCAAGGTATTTCCTTCACACTAGTCTTCATCCTGGAGGATTGGACATGTGACAGTTGGTCCCCCTTTTGCACCCAGGGTGCTGGCACCGGGTATACTGGACACCGGTAGGCTTGCCTCAGATCCGCGGGCCGGCTGGCTTTCAGAGTCCACTTTTTTCCTCTCATCTAGTCTTGCTCTTCAATCAATGTATGAACCAGTCTGACATAATGTCTGTAGCATCACATGCTGGCTTAGAGTTCAGTTCATGCCTCCATAGATACGTGTACGCTGTTGCCTCTCCCAAGTACCTCTCACTCACTTCCAGCTGAGGTCTTGCTGACGGGGAGGAATGTGTCCCATTCTCTCATCTTCCCAACATACTCAGCTTCAGACTCAACCCTCTTTTGGGGAATAGTTAGCACTGCCTGTCAGTCAGGGCTTCCAGAGCCCCCTTACAAATCCTCTGAGCCTGTCACCACAGAAGAATGTCATAGACTCTGGCTGTCAGTAGGGAACTCTGAGGTCATTTAGCCCAGCCCCTCATCTAACAGGAATCCTCCTGGGCACCCCGGAAAGGTGATTGCACTTTTCAACCAGGAATGCTCAAGATGTCATCCAGTCTCACTGCTAAATACTGGTCCCAAACCAATCACAAGCCCAGGACCTTAGTTACTTGTTAATCCCAAACAAAGCAAGTGAAAAAGCAACCCAGAGAGTTAAGTCAGCTGACAAGAGCACTCAGAAAGCCACATGGTAAGATGGAAATGTAATAAAGGGCAAATACAATTTGTTTTGGTTTGCTTATCTAAGAACAAGCTAGGTAAGCTGAACAATGCACATCTGAATCACGCTCAACCTTGCAAATATGGAAAGATCCCACAAAGCCAGCTACAGCATCTTTGGCTTAAAATCCTCCAAGACCAGCAGCAGAGATGCTTATGCTTTAGTCTTAAGGAAAGAGTTCTTTTGGACTCCCTGGTCATCCCTCCTGGTGCCTTTCAACCCTGACAGGTAGGAAGTTTCTTCAGCTATTTCATGAAAATCCTCCTGGTTCCAAAAGCACCTGTCCTCAGTGAAGGGCAGGGAAGAGCTTGTCCTTCCTTCCTCATGGACTTGCCTGCACTTGAACTGACAGTCCTTCTTGAGAAAATGATTTCTCTGGTAGGGTGCGGATGTGTCCACAGCTCCATTCCCCATGGCCAACTGCCAAGTGACGAAAGTGTCGGGGCTTTTGAAATTGTCAGGGAAACTGATTTCCTTGTCAAGTCTCGTCCTGTACAGTTGGAGGGCCAAATTCTACTTTCATGTTAGCTGCCACGAAGATCAAAGGCTGCTGACAAGGAGCTGAAGGGTTTGTGCCTGGTCTGCTTCAACCTTTCCTCAGTCCAGCATGGGGAATGCTCCCGGCTTTCGGCTTTCTTGAACTCTCTTATCGATCCTCCTTTGTGGGCCAACAGAGGGAGGGCCTGGGAAATAATTTGGAGGGATCCAACTCCGAGAGAGCATTCTTAAATTTGCAGCAGGAAGGAAGCCAGAGAAAAGAGAAGACAAGGGGTGGTATGAGCAGAGTCATCTTCTGCCTCAGAAAATGCAGATATATTGAAAGACCAAGAATTGGGGGTCCAAGGTTCAATGGCAGTATCAGAGGAGGAGATGGGTGAGGTATCAATCTTTGGTGGAAATTAGAGGATCTCCACCCAGGGGATGTCACAGAGGAAGGGCTAGCCTTTCATTGCTTGTTTTGGGTATTGCCTGAAGCTGGACAAAGGACATGACTTCTGAAACCTCTTCCTACATCATGTTTGTCATAATCCCATGATGGGGAGAAGTGAGCGAGTGATGAGCAAGTTCAGGCCATCAGTAGCCCCAGATATATCTGCTGATATACAAAAGCCAAGGTCAGACTGGGGAGGACAGGGAGGAAGTGGTACAAGCGACATTGCAGAAATCATCCAAGTGCACCAGGAGGAAGGCCGTGGCAATAAACTGAGGGTGTGGAACAAGGCACCGGGAGAGTGGTGCTTCTAGATTCAAGAGGGCACATTGTTGGCTTTCAATGTGAGCTTTCTCTTTGGTCTTTTGGACAGCACTAAGCACCATCTCTTGGTTGCCCTCTCCTCTCTACCTACTTCTCTTTCCCAATACCCCACATTTTTCTGACCAGAAGAAACCCCTTCATGATCCCTCTACCCACAGGCAGTGTGCAAACCTCAATTGAGCCCGACAAGGTAGATTCTCACAGTATTAGGGGCCACAAGAGACACGAAGATCTCAAAAATGGGAAGAGAAAACATCTCCAGAAAAAGAGATTTGGCATTGGTGTCTGATCACATCTTTAGCCTAGAAAGCCTCCTTCTTACCTGGCCTGATTGTTGGGTCTGTTGTAAGGTCCCCGAGACCAGGGACCCTTATCTATCTAGATGGCCATTTTCCTTGTTCATTCTAACTCATTTACCTACATAGCATTTACAATAGTGTGCTATCCCAGTTTATTTGGTTCTTGAGCTAGAACAAGGGTTGAATGGTAAATTTGTGTAGAGAGGAGTCCCATTATCTTAATCTACTTGATTTCTGCATTGCGTGTAGCAAATAGCGAGAATCCAGATAGCAAGGTATTATCCAATAATATATCCAAATACTAAATTTCTGAGTTTAGGTAGCAAAATTTACTTGTCCTTTAGTATTTCCATAAAATCATCTCTCACTTGATAGTGGGTTTCTTGAGGGCAAGCACTGTGTTCCTCTTTGTTTCTGCCTGGCACCCAGCATACTGCCTAAATGCTTGATGAACAAATCAAATTATATAAAAAGGGTAGAAAACACTAGTTAGACATTGGAGTGGACAAACTGGACCAGATGGAACTGGGCAGTAGAATGTGAAAAGCATATGACAAAAATTTAAACGTATATGAAACAAAGTTCTCAACCCTGGCTGTCTATAGGAATTGTCCAGAGAGCTTTTAAAACATACTGGTGTTCAGACTTCAGGCTGAGCCAATCAAAGCTCTTTAGAGGGTCCCAGTGGGAATCCAGGCTGGTCTACCATAACTTGCTGTTCCTATTCGAGAGCTACATGGTGTGCATGTCCTACTGGTAGTAGGTTTATCTTCTACCAGTTGACACATGTGGGGGAAATCTTCCCACTGACATTTGCTAATCTGTATGCAGCCAGATGGACAACACTCAGGTTTGGTGAACAATCTGGGCCATTGAGAGTGTCAATATAACTTGATTACCATCTTCATTTCATGAAGGTTTACTAGGCCCAGCGGCATTCTAGATGTGGTGAGGCTTATGAAAGAACCTAAGACAAGGTGCCTTATTTCCAGGTGAGAAGCAGGGCTGCGACGAGCACCTGTGACTCTCCATGTGGCAATGCACCAGCAACTACATGCCGAAGTGCACAGTGGGAATTGGCATGGTGGTGGGTGTTCATGGGCAGTGGCAAGTTACACGGGAAGTACGTCCTGAGCCGGATCTCAAAGGCTGAGTGGGATTTGAAGCGGGGGAGGGGAGGGAAAAGGACAATTCCAATTCCAGGCACAAGTGGTGTAGGGTCTGAGAGTGGCAGCTGTTTCTGACCCACCACTGGCCCTTTAACTGCAAACAGTTCTCCTGGTGCCAGGTGGAAGTCAGGCAGGACAGCAACATCTTCCGGGTATGTACACAAACTCCCTCCCCCTTTCCTCCCATCAGCTTCCCAGGCTCTCACTCTCTGGCCCTTCACATATGGATCAGAAACTTGGCCTCACTACCCACCGCAGCTCCCTTGATTTGGTGATGAAGCCGGATGGATCTTACTGTCCACTGGGTTCTGCACTTTCTTGATTTTAGCGTCTCTGGGAACTTTCGGTGGGGTACAGTCTCTACTCCATGTTGCTCCTGGAGCAACTGCTCTCTCCAACTGGGCTAGTCCAGCCTCTCCCTGCTCCAACACGTACCCCAGAATTCTAAGGTGTTGTCTCAGCCAGGGCAATGAGGAAGAGAGCCGTGATGCCTGTGCCTACAATAGCGCTTTCCAACCTTCTCCACATCGTGGGGCACATAGGAAAAATGATAGCATGCGTATGGTAAATGGAGCTACCTACTCTCTGCCATGTTGCAGAAGTGACTGGCCCTGAGGGCTGAGGGGATCTGCAACCTGCACACCTGTAACTGAGCTGCCACACGCCAGATGGGAAGCTGTGTCCTGAAGAACTCTGCTGCCAGCTGATGTCCTAACCTCTGCCAACCTCCAGGCCAGCAGAACTGTTCAGTTCAGGTGCCCCAAACTTTTAAAAAAAGAGAACAATTTTAAGAGATATGGCTATTAAAGCCAAAATTAAGATAGTCTTGCATTTCCCCTTTGGGGCAAGGCCCTCCTTTTACCAACGTGACATGTTACACAGCCATTTATAGCTAGAGCCTGCTAGCAGCCATAGAAGGACTGGATCTGAAAGCAGAACCCCATACCCTTGTGGGTGCAAGATGGGATGGAGGCAAGGTCCCAGAACCAGGGCTGGGAGGTTCCGACTGAAGGGCAAATCCGTGCTCTGGATTATGTACAAAAGTCTGCTGGGGTCCAGGCAAGCAGTTGCCAGACACCTGAGTCTCTAGGGCTGGAGTGAGCAAGGTGGGTAGATCCTGGAACTACTCAGTCTTCTCTCCACCTCCACCATGCTGGGGAAGGCCCAAAAGGTCAGGGATCCCAAATTGAACTGGGGAATCAGATTACTAGCCAGGGATTCTGGGTGAGCCACATCAGGAGAAGGAGACAAGCCTAGAGTTGGAGAGGACAAGTTAAACTAGGATGCCCCAGATGGGGTCAGAGCTAGAGCAATTGGGCAGCCGAGAGTAGCGCATGCTCTTCAGTATTAGGGGTCGTGGCTTATTTATCTCTTGTTCCTGCTCCTTGCACAGAGCTGCCATGTCATTGAATTAATTGTTTTTTGAATGAATGAATGTAGGATTGGGTCCAAAGTCATAAAAATCAAGTGGTTCAAGCTACAGAGACAGCAGCTGCCGGGGCTGGGAAGTCACCACAGGACAATTTGACACTGTTAGCAGAAGTCAGTGAAGTTCCTCCAGCAGCACACTGGGCTAGTGGCAGGGAGGGCATCACAGTCTAGAGAAGGCAAAGGCGTAGGGCAGGTAACAGCAACAACACCGCCGTGATTTCAGGCTGTCGGGGGGTGCTCACATACCTCATCGAGCGCTGCTGAGCTGCGACAACCTCCCGAGGATATCCCAGATGGATCAGATGTACTCCTTGTCCTCGGACCATGCTTTTCTTCCTTGGGCGCCAGCCAGATGAAGTGGAGGCCAGGGATTGTTTACCTACAGCACATGTGGAGTGGGAAGTCAGAAGGCCAGTAGAAGAAACTCTGGCTGCAGTCGAAAGCCAGCTGTGCAAGGAGCCCTGGTGGATGAGGAACTGGGGAGCCAGAGTAAATATTTAACTTGCGTTTTGGAACACTGTGCTGTGTGGCTGTCACCATTGTGGTGGACAAGCTGTGGTGGACAAGCTTAAATATTTACACTTTCTAATTGTTCCCGCCAAACTGCTGGATATACCCATTCTACTGTAAGTTGTCTGTCTGTCTGTCTGTTCATTCATTCGTTCACTTACTTACTTTCCTGTTTTTAAAATTTTTTTGTTAGTTCTGGAAGGAGGTTGGGGGAGGGGAGAAGGTGCAGAGGTTGAATAAAGAGAAAGGAAATAAAACCACAAGATGGAAAGTAGAGGTAGAAAAAGTGCTGACTGGCTTCTAGATCTTTTACACAGTTGTTGGTTTTTTTCTTTTTAACTTTTTATTTTGGAATAATTTTAGATTTACCAAAATGTTGCAAAGGTAGCAAAGAGAGTTCCCGTATATCTTACACCCAGCTTCCCCTAGTGTCAGCATCTTGTGTATCGATAGTACATTTGTGAAAACTAAGAAATTAACATTTGTACAACTATGCACTAAACTCCACAGTTACTCAGGGTCACCAGTTTTCCCTCTGAAGTCCTTTTTCTGTTCCAGGATCCAATCCAGAATACCGTCACATTATATTTAGTCATCGTATCTCCTTAGTCTCCTTGGATCTGTGTCAGTTTCTCAGCTTTTCATGACCTTAACAGTTTTAAACAGTGGTGGTCAGTTATTTTGTAGAGTGTCTCTCAATTTGGGTTTGTCTGACGTTTTTCTCATGATTAGACCGGGTGCTTTGAGTTTGGGTAGAGAATGCTACAGAGGTGAAGTCCCCTTCCTCATGGAGCATATCCGGGATATACATGCTATGGACATGATGTTGACCTTGATCACCTGGTCCACGTGGTGTCTGCTGGGTTTCCCTGCTGAAGAGTTACTATGTTTCTCTCTCTATTCTGCTCTTTAGAAAGAAGTCACTGAGTCCAGCCCATACTCAAGGGCAGAGGAGTTAAGCTCCGCCTCCTGGAAGGGGGATTATCTACATATATTATTTGAAATTCTTCTGTAAGGGAGATTTATCCCTTCTCCTCCTTTTATTTATTCAATGATTTATGTATATCAGCTTCTTAGGGCCACTATAACAAATGACCACAGATTAGGTGACTTAAAACAATAAGAAGTTATTCTTTTTGTAATTCAGGGGGACAGAAGTCTGCAATGTAGGTATTGGCAGGGCTGATTCCTTCTGCAGGCTCCGGGGGAGAATGTTTTCCATGCCTCTCTCCCAGCTCTAGTGGTTACTGGCAACCCTTAGTGTTGCTTGACTTGTAGACACATCACCTTGATCTCTGCCTTCATGGTCACACTGCCATCTTCTGTTTGTGTGTCTCTGTGTCCTCTCCCCTTATTATAAGGACAGCTGTGATTGGATTTGGGGGTCTATCTTGAATCCAGGATGATTGCATCTCAAGATTCTTAACTAATAATATTGGCAAAGATGCTATTTCTACATCAGGTCATGATCTGAGGTTGCAGTGGACATAAATTTTGAGAGGACACAATTCAACTCCTTATCAGTAAGGACTCATGGATATTTATTGTATTCTTTGGATTAGAATCTATTTATTTATTTATTTATTTTTCTCAAATTTTTATAGCTTTGGCTATTGGGAGCTCTTCCAGGTGAGCATCTATGTCCTTTTTACATGCCCGTGTCTTGTCGTCTCCTCCTCCTCTTCCTCCTCCTCCTCTTCCTCCTCCTCCTTCTTCTTCCTCTTCCTCCTCCTCTCCTCCTTTTCTTCTTCTTCCTCCTCCTCCTCCTCCTCTTCCTTCTTTTTCTCCTCTTTGTCTCTCTTTCTCTCCGTTTCAGTACTTCCTTGCTTCCTGACACTCTAGGCTCACCTTGTATTTTATTCTCAAGCCCTAGAACCGGCCATTTCTGCACAGAGCCCCAATTCCTTTCATTGGAGAACGGTATTTTCCCAGTGCCACTGGAGATCCAAGTGCTGGTTGTGTTTGTTGCTACCGGGTTTCTCTGTTTCTGGGCCCTCTCTGCAGCTAGAGCTAGGAAATCTCTGGATGCAAGCTAACACGTGATTGCACACATATCGCCATTAGTTCTCTGTCTATGTATCTGCTACACATTAAGTCGAAGACCAATTCTCACTGATCTCTCATCCTCTAACCCAGAACCCTGGATCCTTTCTGGCCTTCTCTAGCTTAATTGTCACTTCCTCTGGCAGTGAGAAGCGGGCTTCCCTCATCGATAGCTCCTTTACTTGTTTGTTTAGCGCTAATTTCCTAGTTGTTACCTTGTATCTCTGTGAGAAACACATTTACCAACTAGAATATCGTGTTTTGTGCAGTTCTCTTTGTCTTTAGCCTTAGAGTTCCCAGTCAAAAGCCCATTTCCCAAAGTTACTCAGGTTGTCCTTTTTCCCCACTCTCCTGCAGTGAGGTGATGCCGTACAGTTTACAAAACAGATGCATTTGTCAAAGTGTGTGCTTCATTCTGGGATCCCCCAACATTCTGGTTGATTCTTTAACATTTGCATACAGTGAAGTTTGCTTTTTGTGGCATACAGTTCTGGGGGTTTTGAAGAATGCATAGAATCAGGTAACTACCACCCCAATGCCATGCAGAACGTTCCATCACCCCCAAATTTCCCCTAGCATACTGCATTTTAGTCAATGAGACACTAATTATTCCTTACAGGACCCTACTCTGAGCTCCTGGGTAACCTTACAAAGAGCAGTTTCCCATCCACTGCTGAGGACATTGCTGCTCTCGAGATGCACAATCCTTTCATTGCCTACAGCACATGTGTAGGTGGCACTTTATTTTACTTGGTGCCAACAAAGAATTAAGTTGCTTTTCCAGATAACTGAAGTTTTTCTTTGAAAACCATAACTTTTAAAAAACTTTTATTATGGAAATATTGAAATGTTTATAAAAGGAAATAGAACAATATAAAGAATTCTCATACACTCATCACATTGTTTCAACAGTTTTTTAAAAAATTGCCTTTATTATTTTATTTATTTATCTAGTTATCTGCCTATTTAAATTCCAGACATCATACAATTTCTCCCCCAAATACTTCAGTATATATCTTAGCAAGTAAAAAAATTAGATCATTTATAATAAAACTTCTCTAACTTTGTATATGTTGGATTATTTATTTTCTTGTGCAATTACTTAAGTTTTCCTTTTTCTTTTTATTAAATTTGTAGAGCTAGGATCCATTTTATTTTCAAGTTTATAGTGCACCGTGTCAGGAGGCATATAATGTCTGGTTGTCCTGTTCCTCGTGATATGAAGTTTGATCAGTGGGTGAAGGTGCTGTCAGCCTAACCCATCCGTTATGACGTTTCCCATCCAACTTTCGAATAATGGCTTCACCATCCATTGATAGCACATGAGTTCATTAGATGTTGCAAAATGCCATTCCTTTCGCATGTATGAGTTGATATTCTATAAAATAGAACTTTCTCTCAACTATAATCACGCGTTGCTTAATGACGAGGATATGTTCCAAGAAATGGCATTGTTAGGTGAATTTTTCATTGTACAAACATTATAGAGTGGACTTACACAAAACTAGATGGTGTAGCCTACTGTGTACCTAGGTTATGTGGTATAGCCTATTGCTCCTACCCTACAAACGTGTGCGGCATGTGACTGTACTGAATACTGTAGGCAATTGTAATGCAATGGTAAGTATTTGTGTATCTGAACACATCTAAACATAGAAGAGTTGCAGTAAAAATATGATATAATCTCACGGGAGCACCATCATATCATATGCAGTACATATGACTGTATTTGGATGTCCTGGGAACAGCAGAATAAGTGCTTAATACTGTCTCTTTACCCATTTTCAGAATAATGCATTGGTGCTCTAGCAATTTCTAAGTGTCCAATGAGGGTTATTTGTTGCTTTGTTTTGAGGAATTATCATGGACTCAGGATTTTAAAATCAACTATACTGAGGCATAATTTACATAAATTATCCTGCACACATTCTGACAAATGTGCAGCCTACCATGTAACCACCACCTCAATCAAGACACAGAGCGTTTCCATTACCCCCAAAGTTTTCTTACGTCCCTTTGCAGGCAATCATCCCTCTATTTCCATTCTCAGGCCACCCTGGAGTTCTTTCACTGTTGATTAGTTTGTTTGTTCCAGACTTTCATAAAAATACACTTATACACTATACTCTTTTGTTTCTGGCTTCTTTCACATGGCGTAATGTTTTTGAAATTCGCACATGCTATTAAATGTATTAATAGTTTCTTTGTATTACTGAATAGTATTCCATTTTATGAATATATCACAATTTGTTTATCTATTCATATCTTAATAGATATTTAGGGTGCTTTTAGTTTTTGGCCATTCCAAATAAAGCTGCTATGAACATTGCATACAAGTTTTTGTGTTGCTAAAGGCTTTTATTTATCTTGGGTGAATACCTAGGAGTAGCATTCTGAGTTGTAAGATAGGTGAATATTTAACTTTACAAGAAACTGCCACACTGTTTTTCAAAGTGTTTGTACCCTTGCATTCCCACCAGCAATGTATGAGAGTTTTTGCCAACATTTGATATTGTTAGTTTTTTAAATTATAGCTATTCTTGGGCAGGTGAGATGGTATTTCATTGTGATTTTAACTAGCACTTCCTGGTAACTAATGAAGTTTTGAGCATTCCTTTCACATCTTCCTTTGTTAAGTGTCTCTTCAAATCGTTTGCTCATTTTAAAAATTGGTACATAGTACTTGTACATATTTATGGGATACATGTGATATTTTGTTACATTCATATAATATATAATGATCAAGTCTGGGTATTTAGGATATCCATCACTTTGAGCATTTATTATTTCTATGTGTAGGGGACATATCAAATTCTCTCTTCTAGTTATTTTGAAATCTACAATATGATAGCATGTTACTGTGCTATTGAACATTAGAACTTCCTTCTGTTCACGGTATGTTTGTACTCATACAGACTCAGGTTGCTATCATTCTACTCGTTACCTCCATGAGAACAACTTTTTAAGCTCCCACATGTGAGTGACGGCATTCTTTTGTTCATTTTTTAATAGACTTTATTTTTAGAGAAATTTAAGGTTCACAGCAAAACTAAGAGAAACAGAGATATCTCATATATCCCTTGCCCTCAAACATGCACATCTTCTCCCATTATCAATATTCCCACCAGAATGGTACATTTCTTACAACTGATAGACCTACATTGGAACATCATTATCCCCTAAAGACCATGGTTTATATTAGGGTTCACTCTTGGTGTTGTACATTTTATGGGTTTGGACAAATGTATAATGACATGTATACACCATTATGGTTTCATATGAAGTGGTTTCCTAAAACCCTCTACAAATCCTCTGCTGTGCCTGTTCCTCCCTCCCTCCCCACTAAGACCTGACAACCACCGATCTTTTATTGTCTCCAATAAAAGAGTTTTACCTTTTCCGGAATGTCATGTAGTTGGAATTATACAGTATGTACCCTTTTCAAATAGGCTTCTTTCACTTAGCAATATGCATTTAAGTTTTCTCCTTGTCTTTTCATGGTTTGATAGCTCATTTTTTGCACTGAATAATATTCCATTGTCTGGATGTGCCACAGTTTATTTATTCATTGACCTACTGAAGGACATTTTGGTTGTTTCCAAGTTTTGGCAATTATTAGTAAAACTGCTATAAACATCCATGTGTAGGTTTTGTGTGGACATAATTTTTCAGTTCCTTTGGGTAAATATCAAGGGAAACATTTCCTGGGAACTCTTATTGTACAATAAGAGTATATTTTATATGAAACTATCAAACTATCTTCCAAGTTGGCTACATCATTTTGTATTGCAATGAATGAGTTTCTGTTGCTCTACATCATAACCAGCATTTGGTGTTGTCAGTGTTCTGGAATTTGGCCCTTATAATAGGTATGTAGTGGTATCTCATTTTTTGTTTTATTTTGCATTTCCCTGATAGCATGTGATGTCAAATATCTCTCCATATATTTATTTGAAAGTGGTATAACTTTTTGACAGATGTCTGCTAAGTTCTTTTGCCTATCTTTTAATTAAGTTGTTTGCTTTTTTATTGTTTAGTTTTAAGAGTTCTTTGTATATTTTTGTTTTTTAAATAAATTTTATTGTGTTTATTTAAGGTATATAACATGATGTGATGGGTCTTTGCATATTTTGGGTAACAGTCTTTTGCCAGATATATTGACTATTTTGCAAATATTTTCTCTCAGTCCATGGCTTATCTTTTCATTCTATTGATAGTGTCCTTTGTAGAGCATAAAATTTTAATTTTAATTTTTCCATCAATTCCTTCTTATATGGATTATGCCTTTGGTGTCGTATTTTAACAGTCATCGCCAAACTGATCACTTAGATTTTCTCTTATGTTATCTTCTAGGACTTTTATAGTTTTGCTTTCTACATTTAGGTCTGTGATGCATTCTGACTTAATTTTCTGAAGGATGTAAAGTCTGTGTCTAGATTCACATTTTTGCATGTAAATGTCCTGTTGCTTCCACATCATGTATTACAAAAACTGTCTTTTCTCCATTGTAATGCATTTTCCCTTTTGTCAAAGATCAATTGACTAAATTGATGTAGGTCTATTTCTGGCCTCTATCCTTGTCCATTAATCTATTTGTCTATTCTTTCACCAATTCCACATTGTCTTGATAACTGTAGCTTGATAGTAAATCCTCAATTCAGGTAACATCAGTCCTCTAACTTTGCTTTTCTCTTTCAATGTTGCATTGGCTATTCTGGGTCTTTTACCTCTCCATATAAACTTTAGAATCAATTTGCCAATATCCACAAAATAGCTTGCTCAGATTTTGATTGGGATTGCACTGAATCTGTAGATCAAGTTGAGAAGAACTGACATCTTGACAGTATTGAATCTTCCTGTGTGTAAATGTAGAGTATCTCTTCATTTATTTAGTTCTTTGATTTGTTTCATCAGAGTTTTGTAGTTTTCCTCATATAGGTCATGTACATATTTTGTTAGATTTATACCTATTTAATTTTTTTAGATTCTAATATAAATGGTATTATGATATTAATTTCAAATTCCACCTATTTATTGCTAGTATATAGCAAAGCAATTGACTTGTATGTTAATTAGACTTGTATCCTGCAACTTTGTTATAATCGCTTATTAGTTCCAGGAGTTTTTTGTAGATTCTTATAGATTTCTACATAGATAATCATGTCAACTGCAAACAAAGACAGTTTTAGTTCTTCCTTCCTAATCAGTATACATTTTAGTTCCTTTTATTGTCTTATTGTATTAACTAGGACTTCCAGTACAATGTTGAAAAGGAGTGGTGAGAGGGGACATCCTTGCCTTGTTCCTGCATCTACTGATATGATCATGGAATTTTTTTTCTTTAGCTTGTTGATGAGATGGATTACATTATTAATAATTGTTTTTGAATGTTGAGCCAGACTTGCATACCTGGGATAAATCCCACCTGGCCATGGTGTATATTTTTTTTTACATATTGTTGGATTCAATTTACTAATATTCTCTTGAGGATTTTTGCATCTATGTTTATGAGAGATATTGGCCTGTAGTTTTCTGTTCTTTTAGTGTCTTTTTCTGGTTTGGGTATTAGGGTAATGCTGGCTTTATAGAATAGGAAACAGTCCCTATACTTCTATTTTCTAAAAGAGATTGTAGAGAATTTGTATACTTTCTTCTGTAAAGGTTTGGTATAATTTACCAGTGAACTTATCTGGGCCTGACCTGGTACTTTCTGTTATTTAATGGTTATAGGTCTACTGTGTCTTTCAAGTCATTGGTCTATTCATCTAGGTTATCAAATTTGTGGACCTTACTCTTTTATTATCCTCTTATTTTCCATAAAGTCTGTAGTAATCTCTCCTCTTTCATTTCTGATATTAGTAATTTGAGACATGCCTCTTTTTCTTTTCTTAGTTAACCTGGCTAGAGGCTTATTTATTTTATTGATTTTTTTCAAAGAACTGGTTTTTGGTTTCATTGATTTTTCTCTATTGATTGCTTATTTTATATATTGTTCATTTCTGTTCTAATTTTTTTTGCTCTGCTTACTTTGGATTTAATTTGCTCTTCTTTTTCCAGTTTCCTGAGATGAAAGCTTAGATTATGTTTAGTTTTTTCTTTTCTAAAATATGTGTTCACTGTTATAAATTTCTCTCTAAGCACTGCTTCTCCTGCATCCTACAAATTTGAATATGTTGTGCTTCCATTTTCATTTAGTTCAAAATATTTTAAAATTTCTCTTGATATTTCCTCTTTGACTCATGTGTTATTTAGAAGTGTGTTGTTTAATCTCAAACTACTTGGATTTTCCATTTACCTTTTTGTTATTGATTTCTAGTTGAATTCATTGCAGTCTGAAAGCAAGCATTATATGATTTCTATTCTTTTAAAATTTTCAAGGTATTTTATGACCCAGAATGTGATCTTTCTTGAGGAATATTTCATATGAGCTTGAGAAGGATGCATATTCTACTATTGTTGAATGAAGCAATCTATAGTCTATAGAAACCTCATGTATTTTGACATTCTGTTGTTAGGCACATGCATGTTAACTATTTTTATGGGCTGGGTGTGGTGGCTCATGCCTATAATCTCAGCACTTTGGGAGGCTGAGGTGGTGAATTGCTTGAGGCCAGGTGTTCGAGACCAGTCTGAGCAAGAGCGAGACCATGTATCTACAAAAGATAGAAAAATTAGCAGGGCATGGTGGCACACACCTGTGGCCTGTAGTCCCAGCTACTTGGGAGGCTGAGGCAGAATTATTCGAGCCCAGGAGTTTGAGGTTGTGAGCTATGATGATGGTACTGAACTCTAGCCTAGGCAACAGAGCAAGACTCTGTCTCAAAAAAAAAAAAAAAAATTTGTGACTTCTTGAGAACTGACCCCTTTAATGTTACGTAATGCCCCTCTTCATCCCTGGTAACTTTTCTTGCTCTGGAATCTGCTTTATCTGAAATTAATATAGCTACTCCTGTCTTCCTTTGATTAGTGTTAGCATGGTATATCCTTCCCCATCCATTTACTTTTCATCTATTTGTGTCTCCATTTTTACAGGAGATTTCTTATAAACAACATATAGCTGGGTCTTGTTTTTTATCACCTCCGACAATCTCTGTCTTTTAATTGGTGCCTTTAGATCATTGATGTTCAAAGAGGTTATTGATATAGTTGGATTAATAATATCTACCATATTTGTTATTGTTTCTATTTTTTGTCCTATTCCTTGTTCTTACTTTTGTCTGACATTCATTTTCTGCCTTTTGTGGTTTTAACTGAGTATTTTATGTGATTCCATTTTCTCTCCTTATCATATCACTTATACTTCTTTTTCCTTTCTTTAGTGGTTTCCCTAGATTGGCTTTTATATTGGTTTAAAGCAGTATACATTTACAGCTAATTCAAGTCCACTTTTGAATACACTATGCTGCTTCACAGATAGCAAGAGTACCTTGTAGTAACAAAACAATCCTAATTCCTCCCTCTCCCTTTCCTTGTATCATTTCTGTCATTTATTTCATTTATACATATTATACATACATACATTTTATATGATTGGACACTATTGTTGCTCTTATTATTTTTAACAAACTATTATTAAATAGTTAAATCAACTATGTTAAATCAACTATGAATGAAGAAAATAAAAGTTGTTATTTTGCCTTCACTCATTCCTTTTAAAAAGTGCTTCCTTTCTTTATGTAGATCCAAGTTTTTTACCTATACCTTTTACCTTCTCTCTAAAGAAAATTTTTAGCATTTCTTGCAAGGCAGGTCTAGTGGCAATACATTTTCAATTTTTGTTTATCTAAGAAAGTTTTTAAAGTATTTATCCCTCACTTTTGAAGAATAATTTCACAGATTACGGAATTTGAGATTGGTGGGGTTTTTTTTCCAACACTTTAGATATTTCATTCCATTCTCTTCTTGTTTATATGGTTTCTGAGAAGTCAGATGTAATTCTTATTTTTGCTTCTCTATAGGTAAATTCTTTTTCCTCTGGCTTCTTTCAGGATTTTTTTATTTTGATTTTCTGTAGTTTGGATATAACATGCTTAGGTGTGATGTGCAATGGTGTTTGCTGTTGTTGCTTTGGCATTTACCCTGGTTGGTGTTCTCTCAGCTTCCTGCAGCTGTGGTTTGGTATCTGATATTAATTTGAGGGAAATTTTTAGTCATTATTGTTTCAAATATTCTTCTATATATTTCTCTCTTTCTCCTCTTTCCTGTATTTCATTACATGTATGTTACACCTTTTGTAGTCATCCCACAGTGGTTGCATATTCCATTCTGGATTGGTGGGTTTTTTTTTCCCCAGCCTTTTTCTGTTTCTTTTCAGTTTTAAAGGTTTCTATTGAAACATCCACAAGCACACAGATTCTTTCCTTAGCGATGTCCAATCTCTAATAAGCCCATCAAAGGCATTCTTCATTTCTGTTGCAATGTTTTTGATGTCTAGCACTTCTTTACTGTAGAATTTCCACATCTTTGTTTCTTCTTTCTTTCTTTCTTTCTTTCTTTCTTTCTTTCTTTCTTTCTTTCTTTCTTTCTTTCTTTCTTTCTTTCTATCTTTTTTTTTTTTTTTTTTGACAGGGTCTCACTCTGTTGCCTGGGCTAGAGTGCAGTGGTGTCAACCTAGCTCACAGCAACCTCAAACTCCTGGGCTCAAGCGATCCTCCTGCCTCAGCCTCCTGAGTAGCTGGGACTACAGGCACGCACCACCATGCCCAGCTCAATCTATGTATTTTTTAGTTGTCCAGCTTATTTATTTTTAGTTTTAGTAGAGATAGGGTCTTGCTCTTGCTCAGGCTGGTGTCGAACTCTTGAGCTCAAACAATCCACCTGACTCAGCCTCCCAGAGTGCTAGGATTACAGGTGTGAGTCACCACACCTGGCCCACATCTCTGTTTCTATTGCCCGTTTGTTCTTGCATGCTCTCTACTTTATCCGTTAGAGGTGGTAGCATATTAATCGTAGTTGTTTTAAATTCTTGGTCTGATCATTCCAATATCCCTTCCATATCTGAATCTGGTTGGGATGCTTGCTCTTCCTATCCAAATTGTGTTATTTGCCTTTTAGTATGTCTTGTAATTTTTCCTGATAGCCAGAAGTGATGTAACGGGATAAAAAGAACTGCTGTAAAAAGGCTTCTTGTATGTGGTGGTGAGGTGTGGGAGAGGGAAGCATTCTGTGGCCCCAGACTAGGTCTCAGTCTTTTAGTGAGCCTGTGCCTCTGGACTGTGAACTTTACAAGTGCTTCTCAGTCCTCTCCTTCCCCCTGGTGGGACGGGGTGGCTAGAGGGGGCTGGAGTTGGTTTTCCTTCTCCCAAGTGGAAGGCTAGAGAGGGTTGTGGTTGGATATTTTCCTCCCCCCAGGTCAGTTAGACTCTGAGAAAACCCCAGCAGGTTAGGCTCTGGTTAAATAGCTTCTCCTGAAAGCAGACTTTGTCAAGAAGACCAAAATGCTCTTGTATGTGTCAAGATAGTTCCTTTCCCCTCCCCCTGCCAAGAGCAGGAGGGGATTTTTCTCCAATATTCACTGTGAGAACCTAGTCTAGCTCCTGGAGGTAAAACTTACAAAAGTGTGGGACTCCTAAGACTTGGTCCACCTGGAGTTTTTAACTCTCAGACTTGTCTACACTGAGCCTCCAGCAATATGTCAGTTCAGGTTTTCCTACCCTGGCACTGGTTTCTACAGAGGGTTTTGTTTGTGGTTTCTGCTCCAGTAAGTTGTGAATGTCTGTGTTCACCTGTCTGCTTCGCTATTGTGGGGGCAAGAGTTTGCCCTGTGACCTTACCTCTCACAGATCTAAGAAGAGTTGTTGACTCTTCAGTTAGTCCAGCTTTTTTCTTGTTGTTAGGACGCAGTGGTGCCTTCTGAGCTTCTTACCTGCTGGACTGGACACCAGGTCTTCACTCATCATGTGTTGGACTGTTTGTCTTCTTATTATTGAGTTTATATTTTGGACCTCTGTCCATTGTCAGATATATGGATCGCAAATGTGTTCTCTGAATTCATGAGTTTTTATATATTTGATGTGTTTCAGTCAATTGCAGTTATTATTCTTTTTAATGCTCAAATTGTTCTATTTTATTAAGACAAAGCTTTTAAAAGCACACATATTTGAACCATTTTGTAAGAAATATGTCAGAAATGTGTATCCATCACATAAAATTTATTGAGCTCACAGTTTAGATTTTTAAAATAAATCATGAGTGTCATCTTACAAATGCTCATGATTCCTTTGGGCCTGCCCGCCTCTTTAATAAATGATGCCATGTCACTGTGGGATATGTCACTAAGGAAATAAAATTGGTTTTGTGACAAACGTGGCAGAACTTCTTAAACAAAACGTGACTTGTCCTTCACACAGTTTAGGAGACTGTCAGCGTATTCCAAAGCGGTTGACTAATGCAACTTAGCACGTTTTGAACTCTTCTTTGGATGTCGTTCCGATTTCATTTAGGCATCTTACAAGAAAATCAATTCATGTCCTCAGTAATATAATATTTAAAAGTAGGCATTTATTAAAACTTGACTCTGGGCCTAGCACAGGACTAGATGCTTCATATCCATTATCACACTTAATCTTACACAAATCCTGGGAGATAGGCATTATTAGCTCTATTCGATAGATTATAAAACTGACATTGAAGAAGACTGAGTTACCTGCCTACAGTCAGGCAGTTACTAAATCACAAAGATTGCACACAAACCTGGTTCTCACTGAACTCCAGGGCTGTGCTTGCCACAGTATACCATAATGTCTCCTATCGTTTTTAGTGATTTCAGAAAACCAGAATGCACTTCAGATGGCAGAAAATTTGCAAAGTGTAGCTTCTTACACACTGTGGACACCAAGGAGTGCTTGGAAGAGATTTCAAAACTGTTCTTAGCAATGGCAGCTCCCAGAATGTGACCATTCTCCCTGCATGACTGCTTCAGAGAAGACAAGACCGAGTGTTTCTCAGTGTCACTACCTCATTGTTCTTTTCATGACATCTTTGTCTTTGCCCTTCTTTTCTGTTGCCTGTTTTAACCCTGTGACTATTTCCTGGTCTCTAATGTTTCTAATCTAGTATTTTTGTTCCCATGGGGCAGGGGGGTGGGGGTTGAAAGCAGCTACAGACTTGCAGATCTCTGTGACCCCTTTTGACTGCAAACAGACCTGGAGACCTTTTGTGTAGTCTGTGGCCTGATTTTGAAAGTGTCTCCGTTTGAGACTTCTGACTTTTTTTTTTTTTGAGACAGAGTCTCACTCTGTCGCCTGGGCTAGAGTGCCATGGTGTCAGCCTAGCTCACAGCAACCTCAAACTCCTGGGCTCAAGCGATCCTACTGCCTCAGCCTCCCAAGTGACTGGGACTACAGGCATGCGCCACCATGCCTGGCTAATTTTTTCTATATATTTTTAGTTGGCCAATTCATTTGTTTCTATTTTTAGTAGAGACAGGCTCTCACTCTTGCTCAGGCTGGTTTCGAACTCTTAACCTTGAGCGATCCTCCCACCTCGGCCTCCCAGAGTGCTAAGATTACAGGCGTGAGCCACCGTGCCTGGCTGCTTCTGACTATTTTTGAAGTTAAACATTTTATTTTGAGAAAATCATTTGATTTTAGAAAGTTGTAAGAAATAATACGGAGAGCTTCTAAGTACCCTTTACCTAGTTTCCCCCAATGGTAACATCTTTCAACATTATGGTACAATATCACAACCAGGATATTGACATTGATACAATAAACATACAAAACATTTGTATCACCAGGGGATCCCACCTGCTGTCCTTTTATCACCACATCTACTTTCTTCCCTTAATCCTTCATTGTTAACCCCTGACAACCACCGATCTCTTCTCCACTACTATCATTTTGTCATTTCAAAAATGTTATTGTAAATGGAATCATGCAGTCTGTAACACTTTGGGATTGGCTTTTTACACCCAACATAATTCTCTAGAGATTGATCAAGGTTATTGCAGGTACAATAGTTTATTACTTTTTATTACCGCTGAGTAGTATTCCATAGTATGAATGTTACCACAGTTTGTTTAACCATTCATTCATAAAAGGACAGCAGTCTTACCCTGATAGCAAAACCTGATAAACATAGTACAAAAAAGGAACGGGTTATTTCCAGTTTGGGGCCAATGTAAATAAAGCTGCTATAAACATTAATGTATAGATTTTCATGTGAACATAAGTCTTTATTTCCTTGGGATAAATATCTAGGAGTTTGATTGCTGGGTCATAGAATAGTTGCATATTTAATTTTTTAAGAAACTGCCAAATTGTTTTTTAGAGTGGTTATACCATTTTACATTCCCACCGAAAATGTTTTTTGTTTTGTTTTGCTCTTTTGTTTTGCTTTGTTTTGTCTTATGACAGAGTCTTGCTCTGTTGCCTGGGCTAGAGTACAGTGGTGTCATCATAGCTCAAAGCAACCTCAAACTCCGGGTCTCAAGCAATCCTCCTGCCTCAGCCTCCCAAGTAGCTGGGACTACAGACTCGCACTACTGCACCTGGCTAATTTTTCTATTTTTTGTAGAGACAGAGTCTCAATATGTTTCCCAGGCTGGTCTCAAACTCCTTACGTCAAGCAATCCTCCCGCTTCAGCCTTCCACCTGGCCCCCACCAAAAATGTGTGAGTAATCCATCTCTGCATCCTTACCAACATTTGATGTTGTCATTTTTTACAAATTGTTTTTAGCCAAACTTTAATTTAAAATAGTTTTAGATACACAGAAAAGTTACAAAGATAGTACTGAGAGTTCCATATACCTCTTGCTATAGACTGAGTTATGTCCCCCAAGTTCGTATATCCTCAACCCCAATGTGATGGTATTTGGAGGTGGGGCTTTGGGGAGATGGTTTAGATGAGATCATGAAGGTGGGGTCCTCATGATGTGATTGGTGCCCAAATAAAGAAAGACCAGAGAGCAGCTCTCTTCCTCTCTCTGCCACCCCACACCCCCACGTGTGGACACAGCAAGAATTCTGCTGTCCGCAAGCCAGGAACAAAGCCCTCACCAGGAGCCCAAACATGCTGCACCCTCATCTTGGACTTCCCAGCCTCTAGAACTGGGAGAAATAAATGTCTGTTGTTTAGCAACCAAGTCCATAGTATTTTGTTACAGCTGTCCGAGCTAAGACAGCCCTCACTCAGTTTCCTCTATCATTGACGTCTTACGTTTGTATGGTTCCTTTGTCACAACTAAGGAACCAACACTGACACATTACTGTTAACTAAACTGCACAGTTTATTTGAATTTCACTAGTTTGCCCCTAATATCCTTTTTCTGATGGAGGATCCCATCCAGGGTACCACATTTCTTTTCTTTGTCATGTCTCCTTAGCCTTTTCTCGTCTGTGACAATTTCTTAGACTTTCCCTATTTTTGATGACCTTGACAGTTTTGGGGAGTGCTGGCCAGGCATTTTGTAGAAGATCCCTCAATTTGGGTTTGTCTGATACTTTTCTCATGGTCAGACTTGGGATTTGGGCAGGATTACCACAAAGGTAAGTCTCCCTTCCCACCACATCATATTAAAGGTCCGTGCTATCAAAATGACCGATGATGTTAACTGATCAACTGGCCAGGGCTGTTTGCCAGCTTCCTCCACCGTCAGGTCACCGTTTTGCCTGCCTCCCCTGCAGACTTCGCTCCTTGGCAGCAAGTCCCCAGCACAGCCCATACTCACAGGGGTTAAGCTCCACCTCGTTGAGGGGGAAGTATCTACATCGATTATTTGGATTCTTCTGTACTGCTTTAGCCATTCTGATAGGTGTGTAAGGGTATTTTATTGTGGCCTTAATTTGCATTTCCCTGACAGCCACTGATGTTGAACATCTTTCTGTTCATGTGCGTGTTTGCTCTCTGTACCTCCCCCCAATGCAGTGCCTCTTCACATCTTTTGCTCATTTTCTTATTGGACTATTTGTTTCTACTGTTGAATTTAGAGGGTTTTAAAAATACATTCTAGACATTAGTCCATTTTCAGATATGTGGCTTGCAAATATTTTCTTTCAGTCTGTAGCAAAAGTTTTTAGTTTTGATGAAATCTAATTTATCAGTTTTTCCTTTTGTGTATCATACTTTTCATGTCAAGTCTAAGAACTCTTTGCCTGACCCTAGATCATGAAGGTTTTCTCCTATGTTTTTATCCAAAAGTTTTGTGAAACACTTCCATTTAAGTCTGTGACTGACTTTGAGCTACTTTTTATATAGGATGTAAGACTTAAATTGATGCTCATGTTTGTGTCTGTGGATGTCCAATTGCTCCGGCACCTTTGTTGAAAAGGCGTCTTCCTCCATTGCGTTGCTCCTGCACCTTTGTCAAAAAGCAGTTGGATGGTCTTGTGTGGGTCTGTTTATTGGTTCTCCATTCTGTGCTGTTGATCTCTATGTCTTTTTGCCAATAACGCACAGTCTTGATTGTGGTGGCTATATAATAAGTCTTGAAATTGGGTAGATTGATTTCTTCCACTGTATTCTTCTTGTTCAAAATTGTTTTAGCTATTCTAGGTCCTTTGCCTTTCAATATACATTTTAGAATAATCTTGTGTATATTTACCAAAAATTTTGCTCAGATTTTGGTAGGAATTGCATTGAACTTATACATCAATTTGGGAGAATTGGCATCTTTACTGTGTTGAATCTTCTAACCTGTGGGCATGCCATGCCTCTTCATTTGCTTAAGTCTTCTTTGATTCATTTTATCAGCATTTTGTAGTTTTCAACATGGAAGTCTTATACATTTTGTTAGATTTATACCTACATATCTGATTTTTTTTTGAGAAAGTGTAAATTGCATTTTTACCATTTTATATTTTTAATTTTTGGTGTCTGTGTGTTTATTGCTATTATAGAAATATAATTGATTTCTATATTTTTATCTTGAAAGCTCAAGAATTTTTTTGAACTTTTTTGTAGATTACTTGGGATTTTCTCTGTAGACACACAATTATGTGATCTGCAAATAAAGACAGTTTTATTTAGTTCTTTCCAATATGTATACCTTGGTGGCATTATGATATATATATTAGTTTTTGTCCACAGTTCCTGGCACATAACTCGTACAGTCCTTATTATATTGTTGGGGTGCTTTAGGCCTCAGAAGCAGTCCCCATGAAACACAGTCCCTCCTTCTCTGACCTGCTCCTGTCCTCCTTTCACCTGCCCAGGGCAGGACTCTAATCTGATTGTGGGTCAAAAGACCCTCATTCCAGAGAGGGTCTTGCCCCATAACCCTGGGGGAAGGAATGCTATGCAGAGAGGCCAGGAAGAATCTGAACAGACAGGTTTTCTGGGTTTAGATCATGTGCTTTTTGTCCAGTCACATTTCTAAATGGTTGTCAATCATTCCTAGGTATTGAAGCCTCCATAAAACCCAAGAGGACTGGGTTCCGAGACCTTCCAGATTTCTGGAGGGTGGCACACCCCTTCCCCCATAGCTCGCCCTACACATCTCTTCATTATATCCTTTATGAGAAACCAGTAGAAATATGTTTCCCTGAATTCTGTGAGTGGCTCTCACAAATTAATCAAACCCAAAGAGGGAGGGGGTCATGGGAACCCCAACTTGAAGCCCGGCAGTCAGAAGCTCTGGAGGCCCGGACTTGCAACGGGTATCTGGGGGCGGGGGGAGCAGTCTTGGGGACTGCGCCCTCAGCCTGATCTGATGGCAACAGATCCTGTCTCCAGGGAGATAGTGTCTATTTGAATTAGAGGACACCACAGCAGTTGGCTGCTGCTTGGTGTGTAGGGAGAAACCCCACTTTGGGCCACAGAAGTTCTCTTCTGTGTTGATTGCTGTGGAGTTCTGAGGAAAACACAGTTTGGGTGTTATCCTAAAGCAACCTTTTATTTCATTTTCTTGCCTCACTGCACTGTCTAGAACTTCCAGCACCATGTTAAAAAAGATTAGCGAGAGTGGATATTCTTGCCCCATTCCTAATTGTAGGGAAAGCATTCAGCCTTCCACCATTAAGTAGATTGTTAGCACGTGGAGTTCTTTTGTAGCTGCCCTTTATTAAGTTGAGGAAGTTTCCCTCTCTTATTTTTTATGAGAGCTTTTAATAGCATGGGTGTTGAATTTTGTCCAGTGCTCTTTCTACATTGGTTGACATGATCGGGTGACTTTTCTTCTTTTACCTATCAGTACAGTGGATTGACTATTTTCATACATTGACCAACGTTGCGTCTCTAGAATAAACCCCAGTTGGTCATGGTATATAATTCTTTTTATTTGTTGCTGTATTCTTTTTGCTAATATTTTGCTGAGGATTACATATCTATTATAATGAGGGATATTGGTCTGTAGGGGTTTTTTGTACTATTTTTTTTTGTGGCTATCAGAGCAATACTAGTTTCATAAAATGAATTGTGAAGTGTTTCTTCTTTTATTTTCTAGAAAAGATTGCATAGAATTAGTGTTAATTCTTTCTGTAGTATTTTGTAGAATTCTCTGGTGAAATCATCTGGGCTTACAGGTTTCTTTTTTGGGACTTTTAAAATTATGAATTCAATCCTCTTAATAGTTATAGGGCTATTCAAATTTTGTATTTAATATTTCATGAGTTTTAGTGGTTTATGTTTTCCAAAGAAGAAAACATAATCTATTTCATCTGAGTTTTTAAATTTATATGTTAGAGTTGTTTGTAGTATTTCTTTATTTTTTTTTTAATGTTTGTCAGATCTGTAGTAATATATCTTGTTTCATGCCTGGTGCCTTAAGGTCTGCGAAGAATGGAAGTCTGGTTTCCTACTAGGCCTTTGCTGTCATGGATGGAGACGGCGCCACAGTTCTGTCTGTAGTTTTGGCTAGAGTAGAGCAGTTATTATCTGAACGTTTTCTGTATTGTTAGAATGCCCCTTTTCTGGTCCTTTGGTTAGAAAGAGTAAGAATTGTATTGGGGCTTTGTTTGTATCCGTTGGCATTTCCATGTTGTCAAGTTTTTCAGCTCCAAGTCTGGGATGCGTGAGGCAAAAAGTAATAAAAATAACCCAAGGAGCTCACCTGTGTGTTTCTCCTTGGTCTGAGGTCTCCAGCAGGTCCACCTGCTTATCTCCACCTTTCAGTCTTCGTATGTTTGTTTTCTATATAATGTCCAGGGCTTTTCATCATACTTGGTAGGAGCCATAAAGAAAAGTCTCCACTCCATCTTTCTGGAAGCAGAAGTCATACTTTTTACTTCTAAGTAACCTGATTGATGTTTCTTAGGCTCCCTTACATTTAGAAAGTTTACAGATAAGTTGAAGGGACACAATGAACACACATGAACTAAAGACCAATATAGAGCAGAATTTAATTTAGGGCTGAATTGTGCAATGTCAGAAAATCAGGACAACAGAGAGTCAAAGAAGAAAGAGGACAGAAGGAACTCAGGGCAACACCTGCATGTCTACATACACGGTAAGACTGTGGTCCCCAATCCCAGTACCACTGTGTGGCCTGTAGGAAACAGGCCACGTATCACCTCCTGAGTTCTGCACCACCTCCCCTGAACCCATGACACCCTCCCTACTCACTCTTGATCCGTCTTCCATGAAACCAGTCCCTGGTGCCAAAAAGGCCGGGGACCGCTCCTGTAAGACATTTCATTTTGGGTAGCCAAGAGTACTCTTGCTTCAACACTGAGATTTTGAGTAAGACTGGAGGTTGGAAGAGTTCTGTGAACGCTTCAGTTCTTTTTATCTGCATAGACAGGCCTTATTTTCATGATATCACCACCGTACTCAATTCTGTCGATTCATTTAGTAGGCTTGTTCAGAGATTAAAATCACAGTGAGTCATATTACATAAGTGATGCATTACACAGTCCAGTATCCCCATGCGGACTGAGGCTTTAAGGAAACAATGCCAAACTCCAGATGTGTAAAGATCTCTATTTTAAGAAAGAAAAATTCACTAGTCTTCCAGGTGTTTCCAAAAAGCTATTTGATTTCCTCTGGACACACAGAGGTCTAGGATTTTTTCATTTTTTTTTCAGGTACGCTGGCATTGTGCTAAATACAGTCTCAGTCTTAACTTGAGGGATAAAGGGATGTGTGCACTGTTGGCGTCATGTGGGGTGTGGCTGAATCAGGGTGTGTGAAAGGGTGTGTTCTTGGCAGGGCTGCTGCAAGGGCTCCGTGGCTTCATGTCTGCCTCTCTGCGCCTCCCTCTCTGCTGCTTCTCTCTCTGCAGCTTAATGAAAGGGTCGATATCTGTGGACATTCAGGTCCTCAGGCCTCTCTCTGGATGTGTTCTGCATTGTGAAAGTAACAAGATCTTAATCTAGAAACCTAGTCTCTCTATGTACTGTTTCAAACTGCAAACTGGTAATTGTAATGCCTTGTAGCTTCCCCCTCAAAAAATAGTCCAATAAAGGGGTAATATCCAAAATCTACAAAGAACTCAAACAAATCAGCAAGGAAAAAAACCCCATACAACCCCTTTAGAAAGTGGGCAAAAGACATGAACCGAAGCTTTTCAAAAGAAGATAGACATTCAATGTCACTAATCATCAGGGAAATGCAAATTAAAACCACAGTGAGGTATCACCTTACTGTGGTTAGAAAGGCTTTTATTAAAAAGTCCCAAAACAAGAAATTCTGGAGTGGATCCAGAGAGAAAGGAACACTTGCGCACTGTTGGTGGGACTGCAAATTAGTACAGCTTCTATGAAGAACAGTATGGAGATTCCTCAAAGAACTAAAAGTAGAACTACTATTCAATCCAGCAATCCCACTACTGGTTATCTACCCAAAGGAAAAGAAGTCATTTTATCAGAAAAGACACCTGCACTCATGTTTAGTGCAGCACAGTTCACAATTGCAAAGATGTGGAATCAACCGAAGTGTCCATCAATTCATAAGTGGACTAACAAAATGTGGTATATGTATGTCATGGAGTACTACTCAGCCATAAAAAAGGATGAATTAATGCCTTTTGCAACAATTTGGATGGAACTGGACCATTGTCCTAAGTGAAGTATCCCAAGAATGAAAACACAACATGTACTGTCTGATAAATTGGAACTAACCAATGGGCACACAAGTGCACAGAGGGAAGTAAAACTCATTGGAAATCAAGTGGGGGCAGGGCAACAACCTACCTAACGGGTACAGTGAACACTATTTGGGTGATGGGCACACTTACAGCTGTGACTCAAGCATTATAAAAGTGATTCATGTAAGAAAAACATTGATACCACCTTAATATTTTGAAATAAAAAAAAAATTCCTAGGAGGATTTACAAAGGAAATCACTTTGGTTGAGGAACATAGAGCTGACCCAGAGATTAAAATACATTCTTTATCATGACTTTCTTCACTATGCCACTCCTTAGGCCTCAGCTTACCTATCTGTAAATCTTGTGTTCTAGGAACTATCTTGCAAGAACAAGAGAGTCATTATTGGTAATGTGCATTCAGCGCCCAAGAGAATAATCATATGGACTTACCATATAATGATAATATTATAGGGTAAGATTGTATTGAGTTAGAAATTGCATTAATACTCCAGGTTCCTTTGTCATTCTGCTTTACTGTCCTTAATATATCACCTCCATCCTCAAGATAGCCTCGTGGTCACAAAATGGCTTTCGGAACACCACTCTGCATTCCAAACATTAAGAAAGGGAAGGCTAGAAGCAAGGGTATCTGCCAGCTTAGTCAGTCCATCCTTGGTAGGAACTTTCCTTAAGCCTCATCAAGAACTTCTAATTACATCTCATTCTGCTATAGTTGGCCATACAGCCCACCCTATTTGCAGATACAGCCCACCCTATGTGCAGATGGGGATGGGAAATGGCATTTGTTTTGCCTGAGCACATTGCCACACCCATAATCAAATAAGGTCCTGTTAGTACAATAAGGAAAAAATGGATATTTGGTGGACATTTACAGACTCTGCTATAAAAATGCTATAAATTGACTTAACGCTTTTTTGCATAATTAGGGATTTCCAATATTCACAAATCTGGAAGTCCACATTCATATCCATGATCAAATTATTTTTTTCAAAGCAAAAATGTTCTAAAGATACCAGGCCACTGGGAAAGTCCAGGGATTCAAGTGACTGCATCGAAGGGCAGAAACTATTGGCCCTTCTTCACAAGTTCCCATTTGTCCTCTGAGCTGGTTAAGCCCTAAAAATAATTTATAGTCATATTCGCCCATATACTTTATACAGCAGTTACCATACAAGGCACTTTCATAGTCACGGCTCCATTACTCTGCTTGGAGCCCAAGCGACATAGGGCCAATTGTATCGTCCGCATTTTTCCGGTGAAGAAGGTGAGACTCAGCGTTTAGGGACTGGGCCCTAGCCACACTGTGGTAGGGCTGGGATGCAGGTGGTCTGACTCCAGCCCCAAGCTCCCTCCTTGCACCAGCTACCTAATAATGATGTGTATCTGTACATACTTTCTAATGTGACACACACATTTATCTCTGCCATTGCATTTGATCTTCGTCGTAGCCATGGGAGGCAGGCAGAACTTTTAACGTTTCCATTTTATAGCTGCAAAAACCGAGACAGCACAGCGACTAAGTAGCAGGATCAGGACCAGAACCTAGCACTTTACATTCATAACATGGTCCTTTCTATTGGGATGGGTCCCTCAGAATAATAGGTGTACGTCACGAGGAGGCCCCTCGCACGTGCTCACCCTGCCGTGGCGCGGGCTCCCGCGAGCTGCTGGAGCCGGAGGCTGGCTCGCTCTGGGACTGGGGGCGGTGGAAGGGAGCCCGTTCCTCTACCTCCCCGCTCCCCGGCGGTGCCGTGAGCCACCTCACACACCTCCGGGGGACCCCAAGGCTCCCCTAGCAGCTCAGCGTAAATCATATGGAGGAGGAGAAAATGCTCCCGAGAGACTGCCCTGACAAATGCGTTCTTCCCCGGGAGAAACTTCTGACACAAGGTAAAGGGGCGTGTGGAAAACAAACGCTCCAATGTTGTGCTTGGTGTCGCTGCTTGCTTTCCCCCTCCCTGCCCTCCGCACTCACACACTCACACACACACAAACTCACACACACTCACACTCACACACACTCATACACTCACACTCATACTCATACACTCATACACACACTCATACTCATACACTCACACTCACACACACATACACACTCATACACACACACTCATACTCATACACTCACACACACTCATACTCATACACTCACACTCACACACACTCATACACACTCATACACTCATACACACACACACACATACACACTCATACACACACACTCATACATACTCATACACACACTCATACACTCTCATACACTCACACACACTCACACTCATACACACACATACACACTCATACACACACACACACA
>CAUYRT010052716.1:0-84685 GCA_963574885.1 Lepilemur ruficaudatus
CCTACCTCTCACCTCTCACAAAAATACACTCAAGATGGTTAACAGACCTAAACCTAAGGCAGGAAACCTTAAGAATCCTAGAAGAGGATGTTGGGAAGACCCTCTCAGACATCGGTCTAGGCAAAGAATTCTTGAAGAAGAACCCGAAAGCAATCAATGCAGCTACAAAAATAAACAAATGGGATCTGATCAAATTAAAAAACTTCTGCACAGGCAAAGAAATTATCACTAGAGCAAATAGACTACCCACAGAATGGGAGAAAATATTTGCTCTTTACACCTCTGACAAAGGTCTGATAACAAGAATCTACCTAGAACTCAAAAGAATTAACAAGAAAAAAATCAAAAAAACCCATTTATAAATGGGCAATGGAGATGAACAGAACTTTTCCAAAGAAGACAGAATAATGGCCAAAAAAACATATAAAGAAACACACTATCATTTTAAATATTTATGTGAAGTTTATAACAGAAAGGGCAGTGTTGAAGATTCAGAGTCAAGAGCATATAAATCATTGATTTCAGAAGAAATGAGGGGAGAAAAAAGAAATGGATAAAACAGGTAAGATAAACTAGAAAAGAGAGACAAGTCTTCAAATAGGTGAGAAGGCTGAAAAATAAAAGGAAAAGATTGCAGGTTAACAATTTGGTGAAGCGAAATTCATTAACGACTTACCTGAAAGCATCTACTTCTCTGTGAAGTAAGAGGCACTACAGCTTAACTTTCTGACAGTACTATAGAGGAAGAATTGAAAAAGGAAGTTATGAGGATGTCTGAGGAGAAGAAAGAACATGTGAAACAGTTATGAAGAGCTAGAGTTTGACCTGCTGGGGAAACTGATGAGTGTAGACATGTTGAAGTTGGTAACCATAAATTTATATGACATGAATTTAATTAGATTGTGGATTTTTGTTTACAGAACCAGATAGCTGAGTGCAGGAAAGGAAAACACAGATTGTTGGGTCAATCCAGGGTTGGGGTTTTGCCAGACAGGCTCATTACATAGATAAGGGACAGGAGAGCACAGTGCATTTGAGGTTCATTCATGCTGTGGCATGTGTCAGTAACTTGTTTCTTTTCCTTGCTGAGTAGAATTCCATTGTATGTTCATACCATATTTTGTTTATCCATCCACAAGTTAACAGACAGCTGGATTCTGGAAGCTTTTAGGCTGTGACAAATAATGCTACTATGAACATTTGCAGACAAGTCTTTTCTTGGGTAGGTAAGCGAACAGTGAAATCGTTATGACATCTGGACACTATATGTTTAATATTTTTATGAAACAGTAAAACTGTTTCCCAGAATGGCTGTTCCATTTTTCATCCCCACCAGTAATATATGAAAGTTCCAATTTCTCTACATTCTTGCCAACACTTGACGTTGTCAGTCTTTCGTATTATAGCCATTCTAATGAGCACGCAGTGGTATCTCACTGTGGTTTTAATTTGCGCATCTCTAATAACGTTTTAATATTGCTTTGGCATTTTTCCCTACTTTGTTCAGCAGGAATGACTCTCTTTAATTCAGTTCCTTTTCTAAATATGTCATCAATCAACTCTTACTTCAAAAGTTCATGTGTTCTTTAACTGACAGTACAGCGTAGGAGCGTTTCTGTTTCTTGCTGAAAATTATTCTCAAAAATATGCTTTTCCTCTGCCTCTTTTTTATTTTTCTTATGTTATCTTTCAGAATCATCTCATAATTTCTATGTCAGTTACAGGGTTTAGCCCTCCTAGGCCTCCCCCTCCTGGACCTTTTGTTAGATGCAAAACAGATTCCATTGTGTTCTGTTTTGCTTTATTTTTAATCTTTGAATAAAGATTGCTTTAACCTGGACTGTTATTTACCCCCAAAATGATCTGGGTAATTTCTCCCCAAACCCCTTCCCTGAAAGCCTGGACACCATTAAATTCCTCTTAAATTCTAAAATGAAAGAAAGTTTCATAATCTTGCAGCCTGAGGAGAGGGTCTGGGACTAGGAGAAATCTCAGCAATTGTCTTTTGGTAATCACTTCTTTGTTGAGAAGCCACAATCACCTTTCTGTATTTGATTCTCTACTCCTTGTACTCAGTAGGACTGAGGGAATCCTTCTTCCTGATATTACTGGCCATTGTTTTTGGGGTGACCCCATCTCATTAATGAGAAGCCATGTCAAGCAAAAGCCTGACACCTGCTGCTTTCCTATTTGGTATGACCACATCACACTTTTAGCCCCATCAGAGCTACATCCAAATGCTATTGATGTGTGATGAAGAAAGAAGCTCCAGGAGGCATGGCTGTCACTATTAAATCTTGCTTTGTCCACAAAATTTATTCATCTTACCAGGATTTTCACTTCAGGTATAGTGAGTCCTTTCAGCCTGCAGATTCAGGTGGTTTTCCATTGAGTGAAAATTATTCTGTGCAACTTATTTTCCATTTCTCCTGATCTCTTTATCTGGCATTTATTCATATTTTTAATATCTGCCATATTTATAATTTTCATATTATCTTTACATTCCATGTCCTTTTTTTCTATATTTCAAGAAAGCATTTCAAAATTGTCTCCTGCATATGTTATCTCATTTCCTAAAATATGTTTTGCTTTATGTCCTTCTAATTCTGATTTTAAATCTGAAATCATGTCTTTTAATTTAATTAAACTCTAATCCAGGTCTTTATTTCTGCATACTTTTCAAGAAGGTCTTTTATTCATCTCAATATGATGTGTCATTATAGTCTTTGACCTTTTATCATGGAGTTGATAAAACACTAAGTACTTAGTTCATTCCATAAAGAGATGCTACCAAAATACTTTGTACATCTTATAGCAAATCTGTACCAATAAGTATATGCAGCTTCTACATTTTTAATGTCTTTGTGTTGCCATCCTATTTTTGAAGAATCCCATATTGGTTTCCCTTTAGCTACTCACACTTCAATTAGAAGAGGTTTACCAAGGCCTAGGTTTTCCCTCACTGCCCACCTGGCTATAGTTGGAAATTCTGGTATCTGAAACATGAATGCTGCTTTATGTACCTTTATATCACGGTTCAATGAACCAATGGCAGCTGTAGCAAGGAAACTTCACACGTCACTTCTTCCTCATGCTTGGTTATATAGCTTTGACAGAAGCCAGCTTTCTCTTGAAAGCTTTATGCTTAGCCCAGCCTCTGTGCCAGTTACATGGCTTAGCCCTTCCAGCCCTCCCTCCTGGACCTTCTGTTGGATGCTAAAGCCCCACTGTGCTGCCAACCTTTCACTTGATTTAGCACCACACAGATCCTGGGGCTGCTTTGGAGTGTTCCTCCAAGACAGCAAAAAGGATTCTGCATGGTTTATTGCCCTGCTACACCCCAGCTCACCTTTGCCTCTCCCAAAAATGGCATTGAAATAAGTTTCAACCAGCTGTTACTGTCTCAGAAAGGGTAGCATGAATCAGCCTTAGGTTTCCTTCATCTTTAAACCTTTCTTAACTCCCTAACAGCTGGAACTGTTTGTTTGTGCTAAGTTTATTCAGTCCCTTAATCTTTATTCATGGTAACTTATTCCAATGCCCCAACCAATCTCGGACTCTCAGGACCCCTTTCATTTAACATGTAAACACAGACACACACACATACACATGCACACACAAAAAAACTCATAACATACACATAGTAAAACACATTTCCATTAAAGTCAGGAACATGATAAGCTAATATTATCACCATTAGTTGTCATTATTCTGGAAAGCCAATGCAATTAATCAGGAAAACAAAACCAGTGTTAAAAATATTGGCAAAAATGTGGTAAAAAAATATTGTGTGTGACAGGTCTAAACGCAGGAAAATCAACGGTAAAACTATAGGAACTGATAAGAGTCCACTGTGATTACAATTTATTGTTGAGAGAAAAACATTAAAAAACTGAATATTTTGATCTCATTTTGATTATTTGAAATGGTATTTCTATGTATGTGTGTGTGTCTGTCTATAAGACAAAAATCTCAAAATGTCAACAGCCTCTTCGGGTGATAACATTACAAATGCTTTTTTTCCCTCTTACCTGCATTTTCCAAAGTTTCTACAGTGAATATGCATTGTTTTTATAATTGAAAAAGTTATAAAATGAGGAAACGACAATGAATAATAAGGTACTCAACTATATTAGTCACTCTTTTCCTGTGATTCACCTTAGTGAATAGTTAGGAATGCATTCAGAAAGAACTTCTTGAAATAATAATTCATGCAAAAAGGATTGTATATTTTTTATGATAGGGCCTTTTTAACAAAGCACATCTGAAAAATAAATCCAACCAAGCATAAGCACAACCTGAAAAATGAAAACAAGAGCAAAGGACTAAAATCCTTTACAAAGACCTTGCAGGTTGGTATATAATGAGATTCAGGGTTTAATAATAGAAAACAATTGCAATGTAAAATGTGTATATTAACGTCCAGTTGGGATGAAGTGCAAATAAGACCAGCAGCTCTGTAGAGTTACCTCTTCATTCTTCTAGATTCCCTCTCTTACCTGTCCGTGAATAGCCTGGGAAAATGCCACATCTCCTGAGAGTGCAAAAACTATTTATAAAGATAAATGACAAAAATAACTTTTCAAGGGTCACTCAGCTATTTTCTAGGATACAAGTCAATACTAGAACAGACTCCTGGTGCAAAGTTCTCCAAATAGGGATTCCGATTATAAGTTAGAAAATATTTGTCAGAATATATCAAGTGCTGTAAGCATTTATACACACTTCAGCTAATTTAATTTCATAACATCTTCAAGAGGTATTATAAATATCTTTTTGCCAAGACAGAGATTACAATACCTAAGCTATTTAAAGTGGCAGGTCTTGCTCCAAATGAAGAGCAAGGTGGGTGATTCTGTTCCATCTAACAAATGAACAAATAGAGGCAGATCCTGTTGAAACTAGATAACAGGTTTTTATTTGATATTGGAATGGAAGTGGTACAATTTCTTCAGTAAATAAGGCCCAAACACTAAGTCAGGTGCCAGGAACACAGTGATTTTTAAGACTTCCTGGCAGCCCCATTGTTCGCAAGATGAGTCAGTTTCAGCAGCAAAATAAAACAATAGAAGGTAGAAAGGAGAAAAGGAAAGAAACCAGGATTTTGGTGACATTGTTGACATTCTCAATCAAGTCTTGCCTAAAATCTACCTTAACTCTGTACTTTTCAATTAATATAGGCCAATAAAAGTGTTTTATTGTTTAAGCTATTTTATTTGCCACCAAAAGACTGCTATGCAGACATCTCTTAGGAGGTCAAATTCCAGAATAGAGATACCATTCTGGGCTGGCAATAAACATGAACAAATATGATAAATTTGAGATTTATTTAAATGGTATACTCAACAGAATTGGTGATGAGAGTGTTGAGAGAGAAAGCAATGGCAAGGGTGATTGCCAGGTTTGGGGGATGACTGAAGAGGGAGCTGACTTCAGGGTGAGTTTGGGGGAGGGGGTTGGAGGGGATGAACATATTCTTGCACAGTTTGAGTCTGAGGACCCTCTGATATATCCAAGTAAAAATATCATAGCCAGTTGGAAATGCAAGCAATAACCTAAAGTAATAAGAGAGTCCTAAATAACAAGTTTTTTTCTTTCTCAGTGTCCTTCAAACACATGAAATAAAGCAAGCCTATATTATCTTTTACTGTCAGCCTATTCTCAGCCTCGGAAATGATAAAAGAGTGACAAGAAAAAATAGGGCAAGATATTCTTTGTTTAACAAAAGAGGCAAAGTGGAGTATTTCCCATTCTGTAGAAAATGGTGGAAATGCTAAGAAAGGTGGGAATTGAGTGTGAGCCATAACATCTTCAGGGGAAGGAGTAGGGAGTAGAAGGGGAAAAGCCTGGGAACATCAGTCAACTGATGATTCAGAAGAGAGAAGAGTCTCAGCTATAACAATGTGAGGGGGTCCTTTTAGTCCATTCTTACACTATGATGTAGGTGAGGTCTGAACATAGCCAGGCAGGGGATGAGAGGGTGGGGGCAGTGGAGCACTATCATCAGCCATGCTTGTTGAAGAAATGGCCTTTGTGAACCCTAGGAAGGTAGACTCCACCATACAATGACTGGGAGAGAGATTAAACATCCAAACTGACAGGCACGGATCCAGTAGTGTCTATACATTTTTGTACCTGAAGGCAAAATATTTTGGTGTCAAAAATGGAAAGGAATGTATTTGAGTTTCATGGTAAGACAATCTTAGAAACAGCATTTCTGGACACTGCACTTTCTTCCTAATAATGCAACTGATTTAAGGAATCAAATAATAACTTTCCCCTTTTCAAAGAATGAAAGTATTATTTCCTGTGGTCAGAAAATATTTGATATTTGGTATTTAATGGGATAAACTGTTTTGGCCATCATATCTGGATGAAGGAAGATAAATTCCCTATAAAAGAGCAAAAGATATTCATATACAGAGAACAGTCTAAAGACAATAGGGCTGAGATTGCAATGGAGAAGGATTTGGAAGAAACAAAGCAAAACAGAAGAATTAAACTTCAGAGGCAGTTAGGGGGAGAATTGGTACTTTGGAAAACTGAGTCAATGATGTAGAAAACAAACTTGGAAAGTTTCCATAAATGTAGAGAGGGAAAAAAAACAAAGAAATGAAATCTGAAAATATGAGCATGTAAGGAAGGCAAGCCAAAGAAACCAACCCTGACTAACAAAGGAAGAGGAAATGATTTCAGAGGATTTCAATGAGTACACAGAAGCAAGAAAAGCCTGGGAAACCAGGTTTGGAAATAGACAGGAAGCAACTGAACTCCAGAGGGCAAACAGACTGGAACTGTAGTCCATCCTGTGGGCTCTAGGGTGCAGCCTGCACAGGACTACCACCATTTGTACTGCGCCACTTGCTTAAGTTTCAAAGTCCCAGGAGAGGGCATCCAGTTGTCCCAGCTTGGACATGAATTAAGTATAAAACAATATTTCCAGGACCCTTAAATAAGGTCCAATAAACTACAAGCTCCTTAAGAGTCAGGACCAAGTAATACATAATACATGTATAATATACACAGTCTCAGCATGCTTACAACATTGGTTTTTCTAAGGCAGCTTCTCAATAAATTCTTGTTGAATGAATGACTAAATGAAAATCTAAACCATGTGGACACTAACTAGGCTATCTTTACGTAGAGTATCCTTTCAGATAAATTAATGATATCCTTGTCAAAAATAATTCCCTCAACACTGCCTCCATTCAATCATTCACAAATGCCCATTGCTTTTATTTCTCTAAGAGATTCTTTAATTCCATCCCTTTTTCACTATTGCCACTTCCATGATCTTAGGTCAGACCCTTAGCCTCTCTCACCTGAACTACTTCAATGAATCTAATAGATATTTAGGTAGGCCTCCACATAGTAATTAAAGTGATATGTTTAAATTTTTTAAATTTATTTATTTATTTCTGCTTAAAACATTTCAGTGACTTATATTACCTACTAGAATACCCAGGCTGGCATGCCCACACAACATATCACATACACAGACAAACACACACACACAAACTTTTTAGCCTCCATTTCCAATTCTGGAAAATTGTCATACTTCAATATCTTTCCTTGTTCTATATCTCCATTGCCCTTAGCCTACTTTCTACCTACAAATAGCTTACATACCCTCTCAAACTTCAATTGCCTTGAGCTTTGTTTTATGTGTCTGTATTCCACTGGAATTCTGTAAGCTTCTTGACAGTGAGAAATGTGTCTAACTCACTTTTGAATTCTCTCTCATATACATTACAGATCCTGGCACATTGCAAGCCCTATGTAAAAATTTTTAAATATATTGATTCATTAGCTGATGTAGGCACAAAGTTATAACCAGCATTTCCATGACTTTTCACGCAGTGTTAGCAAGCTATAATACTAAACTCTCCCATCATTGACATCTTAATATACATAGAAATTCAAGTAGAAAAAATTATATCTTACACAGAATTTTCTTCTCTCAATGCTCTGTGTTTACCTGTCATACATACAGAAAAGCAATTTTGATCCAGTTATATAAGACAGTTTGAGTGTTATTCCAACTACAGTGATGTTACATAAGAGCCATAGACTAATGATTAAAGATAATAACTCATTGGAAAATGGCAAATAAAAGCCAAAAGAGAAATTGGATTTTACTTATTTCTGATGTAGAGATTGACTTCATAAGCGTTTGTAGCTGGAAGTGATAGGCTCTTACAGTCTTACATGCATCATTATCAGACTTCGTGAGTAACAATATTCTAAAAGGAGGGGGTGGTGCTTGAATTGAATATAAATGAAAATACAACAGTAGATTTACTGGCTTTGGACAAAAATCTAGTAATATCAAAAAACAGGTATATTAGAGATAGCTCTAGATTTGAATGAAAAGAAAATCCTACTTTGCCTTTTATTAGTTGCAATAGTTTGCCTTGGCTGCAAAACAAACTCTCTGAGTGTCTGTGCCATCTAGTTTACTTCTGCACAGTATCATTATGAAACTCAAACAGTAAATGCTAATGTGTTTGTAAACCATAATATGATTATAAAATTTAAAGAAATAACCAAAAATTCCCATTGGCAAAGGTAAATAGGAATTTAGCTCAAGGTAGCCATCTTTTAATGCAGGTTCAAAGTTCTCAGCAGTTTTAAAATGTAGTGTGACAAAGACCTAGGAGCTTAAATGAGTATTCATGCCCCTCTCAAGCTGCTGTCTGCCAGGAGCTCCCCAAGTGCTATTTCTGTTACATCTGCACAGGCAGATAGGGGCACAATTGCCAGCAACCTTTTCTTACGAGCAGTACAGCAGAGTGCTTAGGAGCATCGGCTCTGGTATCCAATTGCCAGGGTTGGGCTCCCCACTCTGATCATGCCAACCTTGGCAAGCTTCTTCCTTTCACCAAGCCTCAGTTTTCTAGTCAATAAAATGGGAATCACCCTCTGCATTGGTTTCCTATTGCTGTTGTAATAAATCACCACAAATTAGTGGCATAAAACAGCACAAATTTATATATTACAGTTCTGGAGAAGTCCAAAATTGGGTCTCACTGGGCTAAAATCGAGATGTAATCAATGTTAAATCCTTCTAGAGGCTCTAGGGGAGAATCTCTTCCCTTGCCTCTTCCAGCTTCTCGAGGCTGCTGGCATTCCTGGGCTCACGGCCCACTGTCTCCGTCTTTCAAGCTAGCAGCAGAGCATCTTTCTGACCCTCTTCTACCCTTGCACACCTTTGATCACAACAGGGAAAGGTTCTGTGCCTGTAAGGACCCCTGTGATTAGACTGAGCCTGCCCAGATAATCCAACGTAATCTCCCCATCTCAAGGACCTTAATCTAATCACCCCTGCAAAGTCCCTTTTGCCATGTAAAATAGTATATTCTCTAAAAATTCCAGGATAAGGGTGTGGACATCTTTGCGGGCCTTATTCAGCCTACCGCAGCCTGTCTCATAGGGTTAATGTAAAGATGAGACCACTATCGGCACAACGTTGTACAGCAGACCTCTAGAACTTCTTCATCTTGTGTCATGGAAACTTTATATCCATCGACCATCAAGTTACCATTTCCCCCTCCTCCCAACCCCTCCCAGCCGCTGTTCTACTCTCTACTTCTATGAGATTGACGATTTTAGGCACCTTATGTAAGTGGAACCCTGCAGTATATGTTTTTCTGTGACCGGTTTATTTCGCTTGGCACAATGTCCCCATCAAATTGTGCACTTTAAATCTGTGTAGTTTTCTGTATATCAATGATACCTCAATAAAGCCATTTCTTTTTAAAAAATAAGATGTTAGCATATAAACTATTTAGAACAGTGTCTGGCACATAAAAAAAATCATATGAGTGATTATGGCTGTAACTATTATTATTATTGTCACAAAGTTCAGCTTTGTCTAAGCCAGTTAGCTGATACAGATGTGGAAGAAGGGTGAGCAGGAGGCAGATGAAATTCAAAAATAAGTTGCTACAATAAGTGCTGAATTTGCTGTTTGAAAAAGCAGGTGAGGCCCATTGCCCGATGTCCCCTCAGTACTGAGTCACACATGAAGCTGGTCATTTTCCAGGCAAACAGAGAAAAGGGCATTGATTCCTCAGCCAGCCAGACGTGTAAAAGTTGATGTTGTATAATATCAATTTTTACAAACCTAACTTGTGCCCACTGGATCACTCCTTCATGTTTTATTTATACTGTGACTCTTTAACTTGACGGCAACTATATTCTTCCTCAAGGACAAAGTGGAAAGAAAGTAAACGTTTATGGAGCACCTACTACATAATGGTACTATGCCAGATATTTAACAAACAGCATTTCATAAAATCTTCACGACACTCCTGGGAAGTTGGTGGTGTTGCCCCCAGTTTGCGGGTGAGGACGAAGTTTGAGGAGGTTAAATAATGTTCCCACCATCATACAACTCAGCAAGTGGCCAAGCTGGGTTCCCAGTGCAGGTCTGTCTGGTCTGTCTGACCCCAATGCCTGTGCTCTTTCCACTACCCACATCTCCTCATAAAACCCAGAACGTGGGTATAGAGATGCATCTTCCTGAATTGTGCCAGAAAGAAGACAGCATTGAGTTTGGGGAAGGCGGCGTAGCTGAGAGCCATCTTAGCACCTCCTGAACAGGGGTGGGATCAGATGACTTCTGATGTCCCTATGGGCCAGGGGTTCTCCATGTCAACACTAAGGCATGTGGGACCAGATAGTCCTTTGTTGTGAGCACTGTAGGTTGTAGATCAGCAGCCTTGGCCTCCCACCATCCACTAGATGCCAGTAGCAGCACTCCTGCCCCAGCTGTGACAACTGAAAATGTCTCCAGACATTGCCAAATATTCCCTGGGGAACAAAATCACCCCAGTTGAGAAACATGGCTCTAGGGCCAATATTCTGCAATTCTGACACTTACAACACAAGAAAGGAATGCAATTGCTAAATATAAACAGCCTAGGTCAACATTAGTCTGAGACCAATTAAGAGCTGCACCTACAATGAAAATGAGAAGCTTGGTTCTGCTGTCCTGGCCTCTGTGGGACAGGCAGCTGATGGGCCCAAATTCTAAGTAGCGAATGCCAAACAGTGATTGATCCACACAGCAAAACTCTGTTGTACTCTTTTTTCTAGCCAAATTAATGTTGGTTGAGCAGACAAATTAGTTACAGAAATCCGAGAACTACTACTTGTGGTTCCAGGATTCTCTATTTTTTATAATGTCATTTTACAACAAGTACTGTTATCTTATTTATAAATGTTCAAGGAAAAATATCACCTGTAATCTTAACACACATGTATAATCACATTCATATAATCAACATTTATATATGCAACATATGTGTATATGATGTATAATAAACAACACATATATACAATCACATTCAGCTTGCAGAGGTTGTCTTTTTAGTCTGTCCAGGCAGTGTTAGTTATGGGTAATAGCTCAGGCTTTGGAGTCAAGTTTTTCCCCAGCTGAATCACTGTTCTGCCTAGTGACCTTGAGCAAGTTATTTAAGGTTTCTGTGCCTGTTTCCTCATCTATAAAATGATGAGGTACCTCATAAGGTTTAATAAAGGATTAAATAAGTTACTGCATATAAAGCAATTTGGACAGTGCCTGACACATAGTATGCACTCAATAGACATTAACTATTACTATTATATCTACATCAAACACATTCTTTAAAAATACATATACGTTTCTAACAAAAAACATTGGTAATTATTTGGTAGCCTGGTTCTTTTACTGAGTAATGTATCATAAATATCTCCATGCCTCTAAATCTTCTTCTACAACATGATCCTTAAAGGTATGGTATACTTCATTTAACATAAACAGCCCCTTATATGGGGACATTGAGGAGAGTTCCAGATTTGGGATGTTGAGAAGTGCTACCATTGGACTTATATGAACATTTCTCTCATTATTTCCTTAGGATACATTCCTAGGAGTGAAGTTATTGGAATAAAAGGTCTATTTATCTTGAAGTCTTTTGGTACATTTTAGGTCCCAGGATTTATATCACCCAGAGTTCTCTGTGATATTTTACACTTGAGTTGTTATGAAAGAGGTGTAGGAGATTGCCTGAGAGCAAAGTGGAACAGTTAAGTCAGGGCACTGTGCTCCTTGGCTACTTTGAACAGAAACATGATGCTGACAAGCAAGGTGTGGATGGTGTGACTATGCAGTGAAGGTGATTTGCTGGTGAACATGGGCTGGCTACCATGCCAGCATCTCTCCAACCCTAGGATGCTTAAGGTATCAGCACTGTCCTGATATAACTAACTCCAGATTCAAAAAAAATATCATCTGGCCCTGAGTGTCAGGTATCCTTAGCTTCAAGCTGTGATGCATTTGGGGAAGTCAGAACAGCTGCACTGACACACATTTCTCAGGCTTTCTCTCCTCATTTATTCCATTCATGGAGAATTTCTCTTGGCAAGGTGTTACGGCCCTTGTGGTAGCAAAGACTTGCATAATTTAGCAGTGTGTTCCTAAAATAGTAAAAGGGCTGAAAGGCCTCGGAGGCAGAAAAATTACCTAGAAGGATTCCATTGGGAGGAACCTTACCAGGAAGAGCTAATCACATTGAACTGCAGGTGAGGCAGCAACATGACATGTGTGTCCAACCCATTAGTCCAATACTTTATACCTGCCGGTTATTAAAGGAGAGGCCTTAAAAATGGGCCATCAATAAATAAGTGCTTTATTATTTAGAGAAGATGTAAAATCATGGATTCATGGACTCTCGATATTGTAGAAATCTTCAAGGTCACCTCTCCCAGCTCAATGGTCAACTGCTGCCTGAATTCCATTTACAATGGTCTCAACAAGTGCTCTTCAGCCTCTGCTTGGACATTTCCAGCAACAAAGAACTCAACACTTCCTGCAGGTGATTCTCTCCTTAGAATACCTGTTACAACTATTAATAGAAAGTTCATCCTTTTTAATCCTGAAATTCACCAGCCTAAACAAACAAATGTTTTCAAAGCATGAGTGAATGACACAGTGTGTTGAAAAAAGTTATCTTAACAGCTGCCTCCAGAGTGTCTCCTAAGGAGGGAACGAACTTTGTTTTGAAAAATACTGAATAAGCCATTTGGATTGATAAGGATGTGGTCCTGAGGGCTCATAGTATAAGGCAAAATAAAACCAAACTGTGTACCTTAGAAATTAATGGAAATTTGTGGGTGGGATGAGCAGTCAAAGGTTGGAATGGGATTGGGGTAGGGAGAAAGGAGAACAACACAGCCAGATGTTGAGTACTATGAGCAAAGGATGGCCAGTTAGAAATTTCTTGTGCCTAAAGGTCTTTTAAGAACAGTATTCCATTTTAGGTTCATTTAATTTCTACAATACAAAACATACACTGCTAAAACACTTTTAGAAAGCAATGTGGTAAAATATACCCAATTTGCATTAGTCTAAAAATTCTAATTCTTGACATCTATCCTGAAGAATCAAATCAAAAGGTGGAAATGCAATAATTGGAAACAGCCTAAATCCCAAAACAAGAATTGCTAAATGAATTATGGTACAGTCCCTTGCTGGAGTATTTTGCAACTATTAAATATGATGTTAAAGATAATATAACATGGGAAAATTTATGACAAAATGTTTTTTGGAAATCTAAGAAAAATTATAATTCAATATTAACCTAATAAGTAAACAAAATGACAAAAAACATTTTATGCATAGAAAATATTTTGAAATAAAGACACCAAAAATATCAATAATAGTCATCTCTAATGGAAATTTCTCCTATTTCCCCAGATATTTAAAATTGTTACACAGCAAACATGTTTGACACTTAAAATTGGGAAACCTTTACATAATCTATATTTAAACGTCAATTTTAAACCTCGTTTAAAGTGTTTTTATTGGAGAAGGGGTGGATCAAGATGGCTGAATCACTGGAGAGTGATCATCCCCCTACACGAACACCAAGTTTAACAACTATCCCTGCAAGCAAGCACCTTCAGAAGAACCAAATATCAGACGAGCAATCATACTACCTCATTTCAACATTATATCAAGGAAAGAGGCACTGAAGAGGGCAGAAAAGATAGTCTCGCATTGCCTATGCCACCCCTCCCCCACCCCCCAGCAGTAGGGCACCTACCCTGAGTGGAGAGAGAATCTGTGTGCCCAGGGGTGGGAAAATAAGGTGATTGTGGGACTTTGCCCTGAAACTCGGGGTCACCCTGGCACACGGGAACACAGCACAGGGCAGAATTCTGGCAGTGATCATGGAGGGAGCATTTAGACCATCCCAGCCAAAGGGAAATCCTCCACCCTGAAACCTGAGTTCCAGCTAGCCCCACCACCAGCTGACAAAAAGCAGCCTGGATCTAAATTCACCAGACAGTCAGGCTAGAAAGGCTGCAGTCCTTGGGCAATTCCTGTGATATGCTGGCTCAAAGCCAGTGGACGTGGGACGACCCAGTGAGATACCAGCCACAGTAGCTAAGCCAGTGCTGTGTCACCCCTCCCCAACTCCTATTGCCTTATAAAGAGTTTTTGGTTTTATGGGTTGTTTTGTTTTGGCCTGGCTATTATCCATGGCAAATATGGACATTAAAACAGAAATTTTTAGGACCAAAGATTACAGATTCAAGCTCTAGGGATGTGAAACTATCACATGTAAATGACCTGATAAAGTAGGCTAGTCACTGGAATCTGACCACAATACTTTAATCTTTAAATAAGAAAATTGAGAATAAGTCCATCTTTGGTTCCTTCCAAAAATCAAGGGAGAAATTATTAGAAAACCCACACATAAAGCAGTCTCTTCTCCTCCCACCTCCCCAAAAAAAACAATATATGTAATAGTTTTTATATATACATATACATAATAGTTTATATATATATAATGGTTTATATATGTGTATATATATCAATAAATGATAGTTTCTGAGGTCATATTCAGATATATATACCAAATTTATACTGAATTTGAGGTAATATTTAGTATATATACAGGGAAGAACACAAGACTTGAGTCAGAAGCTCAAAGTTATATTCCTAGTTTCACTAATTCCAAGGCCATGTCTGACGACCAGCTCAGCAAATGGTGCTTCTCCTTGTAAGTGGTGCCACTTCACCCCACTCTGCCCTTTACTTCCTCAAGTCCCTGGGGCCCACCTGGCTATCCTCTCCCATGGCCAATCCTCCCAACTCATTGCCAAATCTGTGACTGCATCTCTCTGCCTCTAAATTCTTATAGCTGTGCCCCTCCCCACTCCCAGCCTGTTCCATTTAGGTGGAGATCAAGCTCCCAGCCTGGCCATCTCCCATTGATTATCCAGGCCGTTTCTCAAACTTGATGCTAAAGAGCCAAGAGAACACTTCTAAGTTATTTAACCTCTCCAAGGCTAGTAGACTAAATGATATCTAGTGATCTTTCTTGATCTAACATTCCATGATTCTATGGCATGAATACTACTAATAATAAATATAATAATTATTACACCTGACATCTGTGTAGTTGGCCAGTTCTCAATGCATCTTTACTAACATTATCTCCTTTCTCTCACACAACAGGTAGATAAACCAGGTGTTATCATCTCCATTCTGAAGATCTAGATTGGAGATTACATGATTTATTTTTCCAGAACACTGAAACTCAGACCCACATCTTCTGACTCCAACTTTTAAGGTTTTTTTTTTAATAATCCACAGGATAACAAAAGTGTAGAAAAATTTTATTCCTGCTTATTCAGAGTGGAAACAAGAGATTGGTACAATGATGATAATTCCAAAATTTCAAATATAAGTAATGTGACTGTTTCAGACTAGATTCAAATCCTTTGGAGTATAATAAAGCATGTCAGTCCTTCTGAAGCAAGCCACATCTCTTACCGAGAAGATAAATTAGTAAGGTTTCAAAGACCCTTACCATACCCAAGGGGACTAGAATTGAGCACATACCCTCCTAGCTTGTCCAAATACAGAGCATCATGGGCCTCGTCTTTTGTGCAATTGCACAAACTCTCAATGTTCTCTAATCATGTACTAGTTTTCTATAGTTGCTATAGCAAATCACCATGTTAAAAAAACAAAAATTTATTCTCTTACAGTTCTCAGAAGTCAGACATGAATCTCATTGGACTAAAGCCAGGAGGTTAGCAGGGCTGGTTCCTTCTGGAGTCTATGGTAGAGAATCATTTCCTTGTCTTTTCTAGCTTTTGGAGACCACACAAATTTTTGGCTGCTGGCCCCCTCCCTTCATTTCGAAAGCAGCAATGGAGCATGTCTCTTCCCCTGATTACAGCAGGGAAAGGTCTCTGCTTCTAAGGGCCCTTGCGGTTAGATTAGGGCCACCCAGATGATCCAGAGCAATCTCCTCATTTCAAGGCTCTTCATTTAATCACATTTGCAAAGTCTCTTTTGTCATGAAAGTTGTCAATTACACAGGTTCTAGGAATTAGGATGTTGACATCTTTGGAGGACCATTATTCTACCTAACGCAACAATTATTTTTCATTAATTTTATTAAAATGATAATAGCTGAAATGTATCAACGTGCTCCTCCTACGTCTAACGCCAATGTAGAAACTACATACATCACCACAAATTTTTGTAAAAATGCCACAAGGTCAGCACCACTATTCCCATTTTACAGACAGTGAAAGTGAGACTCAGGGGCTAAGTTACTCCACAAGCTAGTCAGAGGCAGAGCAGCCTTCTAAATCACTACAAAACAACCACACACAGCAGAAAGAGCTACTTCTCAATGAAATCATTTATTACCAGGCATAAAGCTGCCATGTAGCTAAGCTCAGCTGGAAGCCTCACAAATATCTCTGCATGGGGGAAACCCTGCCTATCCAGGGCCCCAGCTTGCAGCCCGAGATGCTTCTGCTGTGGCATGTTCCCTCCACAGCACAGTGAAATCTACAGATTAAGATGGCAAAAGCTTCCTGTGAGAAAAACTCTTCTGAAACCTCTGTAGACTCGAGATTTTGGGTAACACATGGCAAATGTGACAGGTTTCCTGGGCATCTGCTAGTACTTGGCATCATCAGACTCCACAGTCAATTTCAAAATTGTCATTTTTGTCCCACTGAGGCTTTAAATAACACCTCCTAACAGCTAGGCCAGATTTTGCAGCTTTTGCTTTCTATTAGGAGAATGTGAGGGCTCACAAACTATTGAAAATAAATGTCACAGAGTAAATGCTTGTATACATTTGGTTTGTTTAAATTACTTTGAGGACATTGAGAAGGATGGCATATAATTCAAAATGAAATCTTCCAAAATAATACCATATCCCAAACACAAGAAAACGTTAATATCATTTTCTCTCTACAAGATGCTGGAATAGAAATGCACATGTCACATTAGTGCCAGGGAGGGCCAAAATGTGAGAAAATAAAAGAAAATAAAATTTCAAAACACTAACATTTATTGAGCACTTTCTGTTTGCCAGGAACTTTGAAGAACTAATCTTATTTAATTCATACAATAGCTGTAAGTTACCCAATTTTACTGGTGAAGATACTGAATCTTAGAGAGGCTATCTAACAGGCCCAAGGTCACCCTCTGGAAAGCAAGGAGGCCTGGGTTGTCTGGCCGTGGAAACAATCCATTGCACCATATATCCAACCAAAGAGACCAGGCTCAAGGAAGGAGTTCAAGGCAGGAGTCAGTCCTGGCTCATCTGAAGGCAGTGTCACTCAGAAAAAAAGTATTTATTTGCTTATAGGCTGTGTGAGAGATAAGCAGCTGTCCCTGATTTAGTTCCAGCTATCACAATTTCAATGCACCTAATAGGAGTAGTGATAGCAACACCTTGTAATTACACAACATCCTTCTTGGAGAAGCTCAGAGCTCTTTACAGAAACATTCACATTTGTTTCCCCAACAGCTCTGGAATGGAGTAGACAGCTCAATTACCTTCTTTTTACAGATGGAGAAGCTAATGCATTTACCCAAGGTCATCCAGGGACAGAAGACAGAAGCCCTCAAAATCCTGCCCAGACTGTTATCCATTGGCTTGGGAAAACAAAGTCAAAACCTTGGGCCCAGAGACCCATGGATGAAACATCCATCTAGTCGGCCTTGCTATGTTCTGTAAAAATCCCTGTCAAGATGGTCCACATCTCCAGAAATATGTGACAGGAAGGGTCTCTGTATCCTTTACCCCTCCAGATATTCACTCCTGGTAGAGAGAGATTCTTTTTTTTGATAAACAGCACATTTATATTATTGAGAAACAGTCAGTCCTGGCCAGAGAAGGTTTATTTGTCATATTGATAGTCTGACATGAAGAACCTCAAAGCTGGGGCTGGGAAGATCCTCAACACCATTCTGAGAAGGGAACCTGGAATTAGAATCTCTGGGCTTGACTGCAAGGAGCACCAACTGAAGAAAGTAGGACCCAGAAGATTGAGAGAGAGAAAAGGAAAAGGGAGGGAGACCATGCAGAGAAGGGACCTGCAGGTGGAACATCCGAAGTGCCCTCTATATGGGCCATCCCCCAGGTAAGCCACACAGATGGCAAAGTGCTGTTTAGCACAAGCTTTGTACACCCTTAGTGTTTGTAGCTGACTGCTGATATAACTGTGTTCTTTATGAGATTGTATTTACATGCTCTTTCAGATATTTGAGGGCTTAACAGCAAGTTTGCATAGGGTTCAGAATGTGTCTCCTAAAGCACAACACTACACAATATAAAAGCTGATAGAACTGTATCAGTCTTGAACAAAAATGTGAGTTTTTTCCAATTACCAGACTTACAAAAGGGTTCTACTGCACTTACATACAAGTCTTCACAATTAAAAACACTGCTCCAGGTACAAGATGTAGAACTGGAGACCGACCATGTCAGCTTCCTCATAGCTGTGATGTTAGGCCAGCCATTGAACTAGTCTCACCTCCTAGGGAACAGTTCAGTGAAGTTGACTTCTCCCTGAGGCAGAGAAGTTACCATTATGAAAATTTTGAAAGCTAATACCTGATTGTGGAAATGCTACAATCTTAAATGTGAATTTAATGAAAATGCTGTCATTTCATTTGGTTTATTGCTCCTAGATGTGATGAACAAGATCAAGGGCTTTTAGATTAACAAAATGGGTGTTGCCTACCCCACCCTTTCCCGATTTCTAATGAATAAAATCCAAAGGAAAATAGAAAAGGAAGTGGGCGAAAGAGCAACCTGAATTAGGAGAAACCAGAAAAGCAGCTTCAAGAAAATTCTGCTTCATAGATAGTAGATGAAAATAAAATGAAGGAAGGATAGAGCACAATCCAGCTGGGAAAATTGACCAGAAGCCTCCCCAGCCCAGCCCAGAGTTCAAGGGTTGGAAGAAAGAGTTGGCCACGCAGTAGTGAGACAAATTCCCAGTCTCCTACAATCTCAATTATAACTATAAATACATCTATCATTAATAAAATATTAGAAAATCAAATCTGTCAGGATATTAAAGGAACAATACACCAAGACAAAGTAGGACTCATTCCAGGAATAAATGCAATTAGGCTCAATATTAAGAAATCTATAATTCATCACATTAATGGTTCAAAGGAGATAAACCATCTGATTGCCTTAATAGATGTTTTTAAAAAGCAATTGATAAAATTTTAAGTAAATGACCCAGAAATAGAAGAGTATTCTTTAATTTGATAAAGAATAACTATAATCAAATTAATTGCCAACACAATAATTCAATATAAAACACATGAACATGTTTATTAATATAAAGAATGAGACAAAAATGGCCACCATCACAACAAGTATTTTAACATCCCTCTGGTAGTTCTAGATAATTAAATGAGACCAACAGAAGTGAAAAAAAGAAAGAAGGAAAAGAAAAAGAAGCATAAATATTCAGAAACAGAAGGAAATTTTATCCTTACTTGCATAAAATAAAATAAAAATATCTATCTGGAAAAAACATTTAAGACAATCAACTAAAATAAATATTGAAACTAACAGGAGGACTTCAGGCAAGAAGCAGCCCATGCATACCACTCTCAAGGAGAGGATCAAAAGTTGCAAGTAGATGCCCACCTATGGACAGAACTTCTTGGAGAAGCATCGTGAATCATCAGAGAAGTGACAGGACACACTCAAACAGAAGGAGAGTATGGCGAGGTGACACACTTGGCAAGATTGAAAGATACCTGGGGAGGCATCCACACGTGGGGAAGGACAGGAAGAAAGAACTCCAAGGCTCCACACTTCTCCTGCAGATACTGAAAACTGACCTGTGAGGGAGCTGCCACCACCATTGCAGAACTCTGGACTGATGAGAAAACTGATTAGAGTCTGTGTAGTGATATTGCACTGGAGAGTGGGCACAGCAGGGGCCCAGTGGCTTCCATTCCCACATTGCTGCAACTGAAGCCAGGGGAGGGAGCAGGAGGAGCAGACATGATGTACTCCAACCAAAAGGTAAATTGTCAAAATGTCAGAAATGGAATTCTGAAAATGGATGGCAAATAAGATGAATAGGATTGGAGGGAAACATGAAAGTTAACACAAAGGAGCCAAAAAAAAAAAAAATTTCAGGACATTAATGAAAAAAATGAAAAAGGCACTAAAGAGATAGATAACATAAGAAAGAATATAACAGAACTTAAAGAATTAAGAGTCCTTTAGGGCATTTCAAAATATAGCAGATAGCTCAAAAACAGGCTAGGTAAGCAGAGGAAAGAATCTCAGAGCTTGAAGACAAGACTTTCAAACTAACACAGTCAAAAATGCAAAAAAAGAATAAGGAAGACTAAGCAGTCACTAAGAGAAATATGGGACTGTATAAAGTGAGATAATTATAGGTATCCCTGAAGGAGAAGAAGCAGCAGCAAAAAGCATGGAAAACCTATTTGAGGGAAATATTGAGGAGAACTTCACTGGTTTCACTCGAGACTCAGATAACCAGATACAAGGTGGTCACCAAACACCAGGAAGATTCATTGCAAACAGGACATCTCTAAGACACATAGTCATCAAGCTGGCCAAAGTCAAAATGAAGGAGAATATCCTACAAGATGAAAGATGAAAGCCATAACTAAACTACAAAGGAAAATCCATCAGGCTAACAGCAGACTTCTCTGTGGAGACCTTACAAGCCAGAAGAGATAGCGCCCCATTTTTATTCTTCTTAAACAGAAAAACTGCCAACTAAGAATTTTATAGCCTGAAAAAATAATTAGCATAAATGATGGAGAAATAAAGACTTTTCCAGAGAAACAAACACTAAGAGAATTTGTCACTACTAGACCTGCTCTAAAGGAATATGCTTAAAAGTGCATTATATGTGGAACAGCACAATAGACACCCACCCATGTAAAAACACTGGAAAGTTAAAGCTCACGGCTCTTATAAAAAAACACTTGCATTATCCTTAGGCAATAAAATACAATAAAAATAACAATACCACAAGGGGGAAAACAAAACAATAAGATATCATCCAACATGATATCAAAACAATAAGGCATCATCCAGCAGAACAATATGCCACATATTAATGCTAACACTGAATGTGAACGGCATGAATGCCTCACTTAAAAGACAGAGACTGGCTGAATGAATGAACACAACCCAAGTATATGCCATCTCCAAGAAACACATCTAACTTGTAAGGACTTGCACAGACTCAAGGTAAAGGGATGGAAAAAAAATTCCATGCAAATGGAAACCAAAATTGAGCAAGTGTAGCCATCCTCATACCAGATAAAATTTTAATTCAATGATAGTAAAAAAAAAAAAAAAGACAAAGATGGTCATTATATGATGGTAAAGGGAGAAATTCAACAAGACATAACAATCCTAAATACATATGCACCTACTACAGGAGCTCCCAGATTCATAAAGCAAATTCTACAGTATCTAAGCAAATAAATAAATAATAGGATCTTAATTGTCAGGGACTTCAACACCAAATGACAGAACTGGACAGATCATGGAAAAAGAAAATCAGTAAAGAAACACTAGACTTAAATGAAACTCTACAACAAATTGACCTAACAGTTATAGAACATTCTACTGAAAAAGCACAGAATATACATTCTTCTCATTAGCACATGGGACATTTTCCAAGATTGATCATATCTTAGGCCAAAACAAGTCTCAGCCAATTCAAAAATAATCAAAATCATCCCATGTAGAGGTAGACCCACATCCAAGAGATGTGGTGAGCACTGTGAAGGGGAGGAGCATGTTGAAATGTATTTGGGGATGGATATTAGGGGCCTCAACAGGGGGTAGGACATCCTCTAAAACTGATTTATGTGAATAGCTGTATAACTTGGTAAATTTACTAATAACCATTTAATTGTACACTTAAAATGGAGTAAAGACATGATATGTAAATTACACTTCAATAAAAAAAAGAAAAAAGAAAAAAATCATCCCATGTATCTTCTTAGATCACAGTGGAATAAAACTAGAAATCGATTCCAAGAGAAACACAAATCTACACAAAGTCATGGAAATTAAACAACCTGCTGCTGAGCAATCCTTGGGTCAATGAGTAAATTAAGACAGAAATCAAAAGATTCCTCGAACTGAACAACAAAGGGGACTCAAGCTTTCAAAACCTATGTGATATAGTAAAAAATAGTCCTAAGGGGAAAGTCCATTGCCTTAAATGCCTACATCAAAAAGACAGAAAGTTCACAAATTAACAACCTAATGTCACATATCAAGGAACTAGAAAAAGAACAAACCAAATCTAAAGCCAGCAGAAGAAATAAAAAAGCTCAGAGCAGAATTAGATAAAATGAACACCAAAAAAACAATAAAAAGGATCAATGAAATAAAAAGTTGATTCTTTCAAAAGATAAACAAAATCTATAGAGCACTAGCTAGATTAACCAGAAATAAAAAAGATTCAAACTCAATCAGAAATGAAAAAGGAGATATCATAACCTAATACCACAGAAATACAAAATAGCATCCATGAATATTATAAAAACCTATGCAAACAAACAAAAAAAAAGCTATCAAACATAGAGGAAGTGGATAAATTCCAGAAAACATACAACTTCCCAGCCTGAATCAGGAAGAAATAGAAATCCTGAACAGACCAACAGTGAGCAGAGAGATTGAAGCAGTAATAAAAAATCTCCCAAAAACAATAACAAAAAAAAAAAAAAAAAAAACCCAGACCAGACAGATCCACAGCTGAATTCTACCAGACCTACAAATAAGAACTGGTGCCTATCCCACAGAAAGTATTCCATAGTAGCCAGAAGGTGAGAATCCTTCCTAACTCTTTCTACGAAACCAGTATCATCTCAATACCAAAGCCATAAAAGGACACAACAAAAAGGAAAATTATAAACCAATATCCCTTATGAACATAGATGCAAAAATTCTCAACAAAATGCTAGCGAACCAAATTCAACAGCACATCAAAAGATAATTCGCCATGATCAATTGGGTTTCTCTCCAGGGATGCAAGGATGGATGCAAATCAATAAATGTGATTCATCACATAAACTGAAGCAAAAACAAAGATCATATGATCATTTCAATATATGCAGAAAAACATTCCATAAAATCTAGCACCCTTTCATGATAAAAACCCTCAACAAACTAGGCATAGAAGGAACATATGTCAAAATTATAAAAGCTATACATGTTAAACCCACAGCCAATATCATACTGAATGGAGAAAAGTTGAAACATTCCCACTAAGAACTAGAACAAGACAAGGGTGCCCACTGTCACCACTTCTATTCAACATAGTACTGGAAGTCCAGCCAGAACAATTAGGCAAGAGAAACAAATAAAGGGCACCCAAGTCAGGAAAAAAAAAGTCAACCTATCCCTGTTTGCTGACAATATGATCTTGTATCTAGAAAACCCTAAAGACTTCACCAAAAGACTCCTCAAATTGATAAATAAATTTGGCAAAGTTTCAGGCTACAGAATCAATGTACACAAATCAGTAGCATTTCTACATACTAATAACAGTCAAACTGAGAGTCAAATCAAGAATACAATACCATTTACAATAGCTGCTAAGACAATAAAATACCTAGGAATATACTTAACTAAGGAGGTGAAAGATAGCTCTACAAGGAGAATTACAAAACATTGGTGAAAGAAATCATAGGTGACACAAACAAACGGAAAAACCTCCCATGCTCATCAACTGGTAGAATCAACATCATTAAAATGTTCATACTGCCCAAAGTGATTTACAGATTCAATGCAATACCCAGTAAAATACCAATGTCACATTTAGGCATTGAAATTATTAACAAATGAAGGTATTGTTTCATTATCTAAAAACAATAATTTTAAGCTTCATTTGGAACCAAAAAAGAACCTGGATAGCCAAAGCAATCTTAAGTAAAAAGAACAAATCCGGAGATATCACATTACCTGACTTTAAATTATACTACAAGGCTATAGTGACTAAAACATCATGGCACTAGTATAAAAGACACATAGAGCAATAAAACAAAATAGAGAACCCAGAAATAAAACCACTTACCTACAATCAACTGATCTTCAACAAAGTAGATGAAAACATACACTGGGGAAAAGAAGCCTTATTCAATAAATGCTGCTGGGAAAACTGGATAGCCACATGCAGAAGAATGAAACAGGACTCCTATCTCACCATATCCAAAAATTAATTTAAGATGAATAAAAGGCTTAAGTGTAAGGCATGAAACCATAAAAATTCTAGAAGAAAATGCAGGAAAAACTCTTCTAAACATCAGCCTGTGTAAAGAATTTATGACTAAGACCCCAAAGGCAAATACAGGAATAACAAAAATAAATAAGTAGAATTTAATTAAGTTGAAAAGCTTCTGTATAGCAAAGGAAATAATCAACAGAACAAATAGAAAACCTACAGAATGGGAAAAAACATTTGCAAACTTTACATTCAATAAAGGGACAAAATTCAGTATATTCAAAGAACTAAAGCATGAAAAAATAAACAGCCCCATTAAAAAGTGGGCAAAAGACACAAACAGAAGTTTTTCAAAAGAAGATAGACAATAAACATACAAAAAAATGCTCAACATCACTAGTCATCAGGGAAATGCAAATTAAAACCACAATGAGATACCACCTTATCCCTGCCAGAATGGACATTATTAAAATGACAAAAAAAATAGATGCTGGCATGGTTGCAGAGAGAAAGGAATGCTTATATACTGTTGTTGGGACTGCAAATTAGTGCCTCTATAGCAAACAGTGTGGAGATTTTTCAAAGAACTGAAAGTAGACCTACCATTTGATCCAGCAATCTTACTACTAGGTATCTACTCAAAGGAAAAGAAGTAATTTTATCAAAAAGACACCTGCACTATTGTGCTGCATTATTGCAGCACAATTCACAATTGCAAAGATGTGGAAACAACCTAAGTGCCCATCAATTCATTAATGGATAAAGAAAATGTGTGTGTGTGTGTGTGTGTGTGTGTGTGTGTGTGTGTGTGTGTGTACATACATAATGGAGTACTACTCAGCCATAAAAAGGAATGAAATAATGTCTTTTGCAACAACTTGGATGGAATTGGAGACCATTATCCTAAGCAAAAAACCTCAGGAATAGAAAAAAAAACACTACATGTACTCACTAATAATTGGGAGCTAAATAATGGACACAGGCAAAAGAGATATAAAGGACATTGGAAAAAGAAGGAGTGAGGGATAAAAACTTACCTATTGGGTACAATGAACACTATTCTGGTGATTGGCACACTAAAAGCCCTAACTTAAGCATTATAAAAGGTATACATGCAACAAAAACATTTGTACCTCCTTAATATTTTGTAGTTAAAAAAAAGAGGAAGCCAATAGAGTTCAGCAATATGGCTATTTAAAAAACAAATATATACACACACACATACTTAAAATGACAGATTTCCTATATGCCAGTTATAACCATTTTCTTCCCAGCCCTTGGGTCCATGTTGCTGAGATCTACCATGCTTAATGCAGGAGCCTACCCATGTTGGGAAAATCCAAAGAAAAATGAAGGTAACAGAAATGGCAAGACACATGAACATTTCAAGAAACTTAAAAATAGCAAAAATGTATCAGTTCTTTCTCTCGTAACATCCCAAACTACACAGCAGGGCTGAGAAAAGGTGAGAAATATTTCAAGGTGAGCACATTTGCATGAACAAATCGTTAGTTATACATAAAAACAAGCAGCATTTCCCTTCCCTTTTTCTCAGAGTACTCTAAAGTTTCGTAACAGATTGAATCTTTACCATGTTGGACACCATATCCATGCATCAACCTGCTGAGAGGAGCACAACTATATCTAAACTTGAGGTTAGAGAAGCTGTGCTTAAGTCATGTTGCAGACCCCCAGTTACAAACAGGTAACCTTACCACCAACCTTCACAATTCCTATTCCTATGATAGGCTCTCCTCTATATAGCAATGCTTGTCTTCCTCTCGTCCTAAACCTCTGGGTTTATTCCTCCACTTACTTTTCAAGCCCTGGTCCCTCATCAATGAATTCAATCCATAAACAAGGAAAACTTATTTCCTATTACTTTTACTTGGAAATATAAATACTGCTACCCACTCAGGGAGGACCTGCTCTCTGCACCTATCCATTCATACAGTCATGTAACATTTGTCTATTCAGTGCACCTATGGGCTAGGCACAGTGGCTGTTGGCATAATGGTGAATAAGATACAGTAAGGGACCTCATGGAGATTATAGGTTAGTGGGAGACTTGAGCAAGTTGAGAGGCAATTACAATACAATCAGCAAATGTGTTCTGAGGGAAGGATCAGGTGTTAATATAGTAGAAAGCAGATTCATCCAACCGCAGTTGAGGACAGAGGTGATGGGAGACTGAAGGATCAGTGAGAGTTGAAAGACAAAGTGTAGGGTGAGGATGGGAAGAAGAAAGTATGACTCATTTTGCTTATTTCTTGCATGAAAGACAGCCACACTCTCAATTAGCATTCTCAGACCCATTAGGTGAGCTTCTAAGAGTTGAAACTGTTTTAGCTGGCGCAGATACCATATTATATGCAGTGTTTTATAGTTTCTTGGCGATTTCTGACTGCACTCTAAATGATCCTTTTGGAACTAATAGAAGTTTCAAGTAGATATGATGAATTCAGGGCAGAGTGTTTGCAAGACCTTCTTTATCCTCTGGGGCTGAAAGCCCTTTCAAGGACTGCTCCAACAATCCTAGTTGTTAGATGACAACCCCCATGGTTACCAAGGATGACAAAAGCATATGAAGAAAATACTGTTTTGCTCTTCAGTAAATGTTTGAACTCTGCTGGGTCCCTGACAGCAAAACCCTGAGGACAAAGATAAATGTTATGATGTAGGCTTTTCCCATCAGGGTTCATGACTAGCTAAAGTTTTCTCAGGCACAAATCGGGGTCTGCTACCATGGCCAGCATTTGAAGTATGCAGCCTAGAAAAGAGCAGCTTTGTAGACTTGGACAGTCTTGCTATCTTTTGTCCAGGAGAATCTGTGTGTTATAAAGCAAAAATTTTTGCTAAGCTCCTAAGAACCAGCACTTCTGTCCAACTTTGATCCTCAGCTACTACAAATACCACTTTATGAATATTTGCTGCTAGCCCCTTTAAATATTGCTTAAATTTTAAATAGGAAAGACATTTTTACTACTAGAAAGTAATTACTATGATGCCTTCCTAACCTTAAATATTTACATGCATTGTGCTGAATTCTGAAAGAAAATAAGTTCCAGCATGTCTCTTATTAATTATATTAAAATTTGCTTCAAAGTTAATTTATATTAAACACATATATGGATTTCTAAAAATGTGACATAATGATCGACCTCCAAGAATAAGAAACTGTTGTGAATTCCATAATAAAGAAAAGCATAATGGCTTTTTCCCTAAAATCAGGAATAAAATGAGGATGTATGCTCTTACCATGTCAATATGTCAATTAACATCATACAAGAGGCTGTAACAGAAGAGATAAATCTGTCTTTATCCAAAGACAACATGATTGTTTGTGTAGAAAATCCTAACGGAAGGAAGGAAGGAAGGAAGGAAGGAAGGAAGGAAGGAAGGAAGGAAGGAAGGAAGGAAGGAAGAAAGGAAGAAAGGAAGGAAGGACAGATTACTACTAAGCAAATATATCAAGATCAATATTCAAAAACCAACTTCATTTGTATATACTAGCAATTAGAAATGAAAATTTTTGGAAATTCCATCATAATAGCAGCAAAACATATGAAATACTTAGTGATAAATCTGATAAAAAGATGTGCAGGACTTGTATAATGAAAACTACAAAACATTGCTAAAAGAAACTAAAGAAAATAAAATAAATAGAGAGATATACTGTATGGATCAGAAGATTCAATATTGTTAAGATGTTAATTCTCTCCAAACTGATCTATAGATTCAATGCAATCCCAATCAAAATTCCAGGAGACTTTTTTTTAAAACTTGACAAGCCAATTATATAATTCATATGAAAATGCAAATGGCCTAGAATAGCTGAGACAAACTTTTAAGAAGAACAAAGTTAGAGGACTTATATTACCTGACTTTAAGACTTAGCACAGAGCTATAGTAATCAAGATGATGTAATATGGGCCTCAAGATAAACAATTAGGTGAAACGGAATAGAGTCCGGTAATATAGGCACACATACATGGTCAGTTGATTTTTGACAAAGACGCAAAAGCAATCCAGTAAAGAAAGTATAGACTTTTCAACAAATGGTTTTGAAACAATTTAATATGAATATAAAAAATAAACTTCAATTCATAACCCACATTACCTGCAAAAATTAACTCAAAATGGAATGAAAAGTGAAACCTAAAACTTCAAAATTTGGAAGGGAAAATCTTTGGGTTGGATAAAAATAATTTTGATACATCTAAAGCATGGTCCATGTATGAAAGATTTGATAAATTGGACTTCCTCAAAATTAAGTTTTTGGCTCTTCAAAAGACACTGTCAAGAGCATGAAAAGACAAGTTGCAGACTGGGAGAAAATATTTGCAAATAACACATCTGATAGAGGATTTGTTTCCAGAATATACAAAGAGCTGTCAAAACTCAATAATAAGAAAATAGTAATAATAAATAGTCAAAATATTTGAGCAGACACATCCCCCAAAATATAGATAGATGACAAATAAACACATGAAAAGATGTTCAACATCAGTAGTCACTAGGGAAATACAAATTAAAATCACTATAAAATAGGCACTACACACCTTTTAGAATGAACAAATTTAAAAGACTGAGCATATCAAGTTTTGGCAAGAATGCAGAGGAATTGGAACTCTGATACACCACTCGTGGGAATGTAAAATGGTACAACCACTTTGGAAAACATTTTGGCAATTTCTTAAACAGTTAAACATGCACCTACCATCTGATCCAGCCATTCTATTCCTAGATATTTATCCAAGAAAATGAAAGTGTATATATATCCACACAAAGACTTATACACAAATGCTGATAGCAACTTTATTTGTAATATCCAAAAACTTCAATTAATCCAAATGCCCATCCGTAAGTAAATGGATAAACAAATTGTGATAAATCTATACAATGAAATACTGCTCTGTAACAAAAAGAAATAAATTATTGATACAGGCCACAACATGGGTGAATTTCAAATTAATTATGCTGATTGAAATAAGCCAGACAAAAAAGGGCACATGTATTATTTCATTTGCATAAAATTCTAGAAAATTCAAACCAATCTACAGTGACAGAAATCAGTGGTTGCTTCTCAATGGTGGGATGGTAGGAAGGAATTATAAAGGCGCAAGAGGAAAGTTTTGGGAGTGACAAATATGTTCATTATCTTGATAGTTGTAATACAAATATCATTTGTGTGTATATGTATCAAATTTATCAAATTACAGACTTTAAATATGTATATATTTAATTATACTTCAATAAAGCTGTAAAGGAGAATATACATACATATATATATCAAAGCATTGCTTTAGAGTTGTAAAGTTAAGACTGGTTTTTATTTTATTCTATATGCTTCACTTTATTACATAACTTTTATAAATAAACATATTCAATTTAAAATGAGACAGAAATAGTAATTTTTTTACTTTATATTACATTCAAAACCAGAAAAATAACTTTCTGGTTTGGTCTGTATGCTTTTATTTTTGTACAGTTCATAAAATGTATAAACATATAATTGAATAACCTGATTCTTTTACCAAGTGTTAATGTTATAATCTTTCTAACATGTAACAGGTTTTTGATTATATTTTTTAATAAACCCATAATATTCCATTGCATTGCTGGACCACAATTTACCTAATCATTTTCTTCCATTGAGTGTTTAAATTATCCCCCTCTCTTTTTCTTCCCTTCCTGTCATACTTAACTTTCAAAACTACCTTCTTGCACGTAACGTATATGTTCTTTTAAAATACAGGTATATGCCACCCAATTGTTTCCCAAAGGGAGGCATCATTTTGTATTTCCCCCAGTATGATAAGGCATGTTGGTTTATTACGGCATTATTAGTAGTGCACTGGTTTCTGTTTGTTTTTCTTTCGATTGGGGTGGGGAGTGTAGGGTAAAAGTTTCCAATATGGCACACAATAATACAGTATTATTAATTTGAAATCTCCATCATGTTTAAAGGTTAAGCATTTCCCATGTATTTCTTTACTATGTATATTTAGTCCTGTGTAATGGTATTATTATCTTAATTACAAGAAAACAATTATAGCCAATTATTTCAAAAGGAGATCAAGGAAAGAATGAAAATGCCTCTATGTGAAATAAATGAGGAAGGGAATGATACATTTTACTAAAAAGGGTTAGTGGTGACATCTTTAGGTAGACAGAAGATAGCACAAAAAAGGTATAACCTGTCATGAATTTCCTAAATCTGGGAAACACTCTCCTTGGTGGGGTGTGAATCAAATGCCTCAGAGTTGAGAATGCAGCAGACTTGAGGACAGCTTTGCAAGCCAGCGAGCAAAGGCACGTCACCTCATATCTAGTCAGTCATTACCATGTGATAATGTATGACCAGCTCTTCTGATTTGTTTTAAAGATGTCTAAATTCTTGATTATCATTTACAATCTCTCCCATTTTTAAAATAGTATTTATTAAATAAAGAACAAACTTTCCATTTCCAAACAAAATACATCTGAGGGCTATTTCGGCCCTGCAGGCTGCCAGATTTCTGCTTCTGGCTTGAACCATGGTATTTTTCACTATCTTTCACTTGAGTTCTAACACTTTTCATCAACATCCATCATCATGTTTACAAATTGTTCATCAACAAGAGAGGAATTAAGACTTTCAATGAATGACATCTGGTTAGTCATGGCATAATCAGCACATGTGCTTACTTCTACTCTAATGAGGATAAAGATTTTAAAATGTAGAATTCCATAATGACTAACAAAACATTGGAGAAAGCCATAAAAATAACAATAACAGGAAAGGAGACCATAGGGATAGATGAGAGGTGTCAACAAATTTTTAGAATATGGAAAATGAATGGAGGATTTATCGTAGATGAGATATCTTAAAACCAAATAGCTATAAATGAGAGTGATAAAGAGATAAGAAGTAAACCAATTCATACCATAATCCCCATGAAAACCTAAGAATTGGCAACAGCAGGTATACAAAAGGTGCAGATGAGCTGTGGGGCTGAGAACAGGAACACTTGCTGAATGTCTCTATGAGGAACACACTCAGACTCTCTCCCTCTCTCATGGCAGGAAAAACACTACACATCTCTTACCTTTATAGGATACAGAGAATTAAATCTATGAAGAAGGTAAATCAAGTCCATTGCACTCAATTACACTGTAATTATATTCAATTAGCCCTGTAACCATTTGAGTTGCTAAACCCTGATTTAAACCAAATCAAAACAAAGGAGATGAACAGAAACTTCTCCAAAGAAGACAAAATAATGGCCAGCAAATATATAAAAAAATGTTCATCATCTCTAATCATTAGAGAAATGCAAATCAAAACCACAATGGTGTGTGTTTTTCCATTCCTGAGATACTTTTCACTGAGGATAATGGTCTCCAGTTCCATTAAAGTTGCTGCAAAACACATGATTTCATTCCTTTTTATGTCTAAGTAGTATTCCATGGTGTGCGTGTCTGTGTTTATATGTATGTGCACGCATACACACACACAATTTTCCTAGTCCACTCATGAATTGATGGGCACTTAGGTTGATTCTGCATCTTTGCAATAGTGAATTGTGCTGCGATAAACATTCAAGTACTGGTGTCTTTTGATAAAATGACTTCTTTTCCTTTGGATACTCAGTAGGGAGATCTCTGGATCAAATGGTAGGTCTACTTTTATAACTTTTAGGAGTCTCATACTGTTTTCTACAGAGGTTGTACTAATTTGCAGTCCCACCAACAGTGTAAAAGCGTTCCTTTCCCTCTGCATCCACTCCAGCATCTATTGATTTTGGACTTAATAATGGCCATTCTGACAGGGGTAACGTAGTATCTCATTGTGGTTTCTATTTGCGTTTTCCTGATGATTAGAGATGTTAAGCATTTTTTCATGTTTGTTGGCCATTTGTCTATCTTCTTGAAAACCTTCTGTTCATGTCTTTTGTCCAATATTTAATGAGGTTGTTCACTTTTTCTTGCTGATTTGTTTTTAGTTTTTTAACAGGTACAACAAACAGTATTCTGGTGACAGGCACACTAAAATCCCCAATTTGAGCTTTATACAAGGTACTCATGTAACAAAAACATTTGTACCCCCTTAATATTTGGAAATAAAAAGTAGCCTTTCACAGTCTATTTAGTACCATGTTTTTAAACTTTTTTGTATTCTTTAGCTTTTTGTTGATAACTTTATACAGACTCTCATTCAGATTTCCATACTTTGAGTTTCCTAACTCTACCTTATTCCACTGTTTCCTCCCAGATGAAACCTATACTATTCAGTGGGACCACAACCACATGCATTGCAATTTCTTTACTTTAAAATCCAGATATTGAGATATTACGATGTGTTCTTATGTGTGCATGGGGGGTGGAATGGGAAATAAGTTGAAGTTCTGCCTCCTTTGTATTAAAAAAATGTATTCTTGTTTAGGCTCTAACAAATCAAGCCATTTTATACAGCTTGGTTAGGTTCTAGAATTAATGTTTATTACAGATTAAGTAGACATTTTTTATAGGTTGTCCTGGGAACCCAACCATCATTTTTAATATTGTTTCTATGGGAAAATGCATTCCAAGTTCCAAACAATTGATTCACAAATTAGCTTCTGGAACACCACCAGCTTTTAAAATGTGAACTGCTGTATGGCAAAATGAGTAAAGCATAGAAACAAAGAGATAATACCCAGGTTTCCTATCTTCTGTGTGCAAGGATGGTAGCTTAATAATGATAAGACTATCTGCCTAAGCAGCCTGGAAAATATATATTTATCCTGCATTCACTTATGAGATTCAAATTTTTCTGTCAATTTCTGCCATAAAATTCATAGCCATTTGGGAAGAATCTGGTCATAGAAATAAAGAAAAAGTGACCGAATATATAGTGTCATGATGTCCACAGTACATCAGTGTATTTGTAAAGCAAAGATCTATGCCCTGACAATTTTCTCCAGTAGATTGTTATTGTAGCAAATAACATGTTGGGATCACTAATAGACATCCCTTACTATTAATACTTTATTACTGGAGTTATTTGTGTCACTGATATATGATATATATGTGTGTATATATAGTCGACTTAGGTTATAGTGAGTATCCACTATGTTGAGCAAATCTGTCCAATCATGCTATAATACTATGTTACAGTGATAGTGCTGATTAAAGGAAGTGAAGAAGACTATTAGAATTATTATTAATATAACAAGTATGCACTTAACATATAATACATTTACATTTAAGCAACATGATCTGATGTTTGGATATTAATCTTGCTTGGTATGAAATTTTTGCCACAGTGTAGGACATCTAGAAATGAGAGGAATTAGGAGCTATAGTTCTCATTAAAGCATGTTTAATTTTAAGCCAGGCAATACTTGTGTGTTTACAGAATGGAAGCAACACTGAAAAATAATTGAGTCTATTCCAAGTTGTAAAGAAAAGTCAGGATTCCACTGTCCACTGAACATGCTAATTGAATCTGACCTTGCAAAAAGATGAAGCGAAGAAATGTTTTCTCTAATTGCAAAGGTCTCTGGCTGGGTACATATTCCTATTTATCACTTCACACTTGAGTGACCCATGGTGTTTCATACAAATCCTCTTTCTTAGGAAAAGATTCTTCATTTGCAAAATGTGTCCATTATTTATTATTGATGCCTTATAGAGTGCTTTGGCTTGACCCATTGGTGAAAAAAGGTCCAATTTATTTCAAGGGGATTTTTTTATTGATAGATAATAATTGGACATACTTGGGGGGTACATTTGGTATTTTGATACAATCATATAGTGTATAATGCTCAAATAAGGCTATTTAGGATAAGTATCACCTCAAAAAATTATCATTTGTGTTGGGAACATTTCAAATCCTCTCTTCTAGCTGTTTTGAACTATACGATATATTATTATTAACTAAGTCATTCTACTATGCTATCAAATACTAGAACTTATTCCTTCTATATAACTGTATGTTTGTACCCATTAACCAACCTCATTTCATCCCTTCCCAATCCTTTCCAGCCTCTGGTAATTATCATTCTACTTTCTACCTCCATGAGATCAACTATTTTAGCTGTCACATGAGTGATAATATGCAATTTTTGACTTTTTGTGCCTGTCTTATTTCCCTTAACAAAATGATCTCAGCATTTCCTGTAAATCCATGCATATCTCATTAATGGATATGCATGTATCTACACATGCAATTATAATATGTATGTATAATATTAGATAGCATATACTTATAGATACAATCACTTAATGGCAGGTAATTAAAGAGAGTGTGTAGTGTTCTGTTATAACATAGTGGAAGAATCATTATACAAGAAAGACTCCTTTTTTTAATACATCTCTTTTTTCATCACTGTTTGTGTCAGCTTTTGAGCTTTTGCATTTTCTAACTTAAAACTTTATCTATTTACCTCCAGTTTACATAGAGATTTCCTTTGCATCATTTTCTGCAATTGTTCTAAGCTCTGTAACATATAGTGTCATTGGGGATTAACGTGTAACAAATCAGAAATGGTATTTTAATGCAATTTGTATTTCCATACCAATACCCACATCAAAGCAAGAGTGCAACTTCAGAATTTAGAAAATTTAAATAGATAAAGAATTTTATTAATTTAACAAATATTTATTGTACACCTACTATAAGCCAAGTACTTTCCACACTACTGAAAAACATTTGTTGAAAAAACATACAGAAAATTCCCTGCTGTTATGAATCTTCTCATTCTAGTAGTGGGGCACAGACTGTACTAACAGACATAATAAGTAAGAAAATTATTTAGTATGTGAGAAGTTTACAAGTGTCCTAGAAAAAAAAAGACGCATGTAAGGGAAATATAAGGTCCTACTAGTAGAAGAAAAAAACATTTGATTTTAAATTGAGAGATCAGGATCAGTGTCAATGAGAAAGTGACATCTGGGCAAAGATTTGAAGGGAGTGATAATGGTGTTAGTCACGTGACAATCTAAGGGATGTTCCCACAAAAAAAGGCCTAAAGCAGAAGAGTAGCCAGGTGTGTCCAAGTAATGGAAAAAAGGGTAGAGTTCCTGCAGGAGATGAGGTCAGCAAGTAAAAGGGGTCTAAAATGCATAAGATCCTATATGCATGAGAGGATTTTGGCTTTTATCCAGAGTGAAAAGGGAACAGATACCTGCATGTTGGCAAGATGAGTAATGTGAGCACCCAATTGCTTAAAAGATAATTCTGTCTGTTGTGTTGAGGAGAAGCATGGAAATCAGTCAGAAGCTTACTGAAATAATTCAAATGACAAATGAGCATCATCTATATCTTATTGGTTTTGCAGAAAATGATAAGAATTGGGCAGATTCTGGATGTACTCTGAGAGAGATTTTTATGATGGACTAGTGGCATATAAGGAAAAATTAGGAGTTAAAGAGGTGCCAGGGTGTTAGGACTAAACATCCAAAAGGATGGAGTTGTCACCAGATGAAATAGAATGGAGATAATAGCAGGTGTAGCAAATTTTATGAGTTCAGTAGGAGTGCAGCTAGGGCAACGTTAAATTTGAGGCGCCTATTAAGTATCCATGTAGAGATGTCGGGTAGGCTTCAGAGGGTCAAGTGTGGAGTTCAGGAGACAGGTCTGAGATGGACATAGGCGTTTTGGAGTCCGTATTTAAAGCATGAAGTGGATGAGACTTCTAGGAGAGTGTGTATCTTAAATAACTGACAAGTACCTAGGACAGTATCCTGAGACACTTCTACATTAAAAAGTGGTACAAGAGATTCCAGCAAAAGAGATACAGTGACAAATGAATTAGGATAAAAACATAATGCCAAGTAAAGAAACTATGTTTTTAAAAAAGGAAGTGGTGATAAACCATGCCAAATATTTCCTATAGGTTAACTAAGCTAAGAGGTAAAAATTGACCCCTAGATTTTTCAAAGTGCAGATAGTTCATGACATTGAAAAGATGAGTTGTCGTCGAGTGATAGTGAAGGTGATAGAAATGGTGATGTCCAGTATGTTAATCACTCTGCAGTTGTGACAGTTGGGAGTAGAGTAACACAGGTATCATATTATTGATTAGGTCATCTGTTACGTCATATATACTGATTGTATGCTACTCTTAAATTCCTGGCATGAACCTCCCTTGAATATTTAATATGTATTAAATATAGTTAGTATTTTATTTAGGCTTCTCAAATTTATGTTCATGAGCAAATAGGTCTATTTTTTCCTTTGTCTCATATTGTCCTTTGCCAATTTTAGAATTGAGGTTATTTTAGTCATAGCATGAGTTAGTAGTTTTCCATCTCTTCCTGTTTTGGGGAGGAAATTGACCATTTTGTAGAACTTCACTGTAAAATTATTGGGGCCTTACTTATTTGAGGGAGAGTTCTTATTAAATAATTACCATTTTGGTCTTTAATGGTGAGTGTTTATAGAGCACATTCTTAGTGCCTCTTTGGGATCTTCTTCAATCCCTTTTACCACCATCTATGCACCCATCCATCTAACTCCTACATGAATTGCTGCTAATTATTTGTACTTGAGACCTATAAATGACAGCCTTTACTTAGGAAGGCTTGTCACAGTCTCATCTTAATTTAAGACAGTAATCTATTCATATTCCTTATTTCTTCCTGGTTCAATTTTAGGATACTCTATTTTTCCAGAAGTCTATTCCAGTTGTCTTATATTTTCTAATAAATGTCTTTTAAATAATCAGTGCATGTGCATGTGTTCGTGTACATGTGCTTGCACTTCAGATGTTGACTAGTGAGGCCCACTGGCCAGAAGTCTGCCTGTAAATCCTGGATGCTTACTGCATCATTTTTTTCCCCCTACTAAAGAACAGCCTAATATTCCCCTAAGATTCACATTAATCTTTGTTGGGAGAGCCTTAGAGAGGTTTAAGAATGTTATACAGGAAGCCTGATAGATGAAAGAAGTTAGAAGAGAGTTTTTCAAGCAATCCTCATCCTCTGGAGATTATTTTTCTGTGGAAGAGAGAGGATAGTCTATAAGACCTCTCCATCTCTATATTTACAAGATATTGGACAATATCCATCCATTTGTACTCTAGATTTTATCCCCTGTCACTGCCAAAAGGAATTGCTGCAGACATTTTCTACTCTCTTTCTTGTATATCACCCCTTCTCCTCCCATCAAATCATCCAAACAATGTACAAATACATAGTGATTTTTCCTTAATAAAAAAAGAAGGTAAAACACTCCCTTGACTCATCTTTGCCCATCGGTTGCTTTCCCATATTTCTGCTCACGTTTTCCAGAAAACCACTCAAGTGTCCTCAGTTCCTCAACTCGCATTCTCTTACATCCCTCCCATCAGGCTTTGATTGCTATCACTCCATGAAAGTTTATCTTGCCAAGGTCGTGAATGACCTACACTTTGAAAAATCCAATGGTCAATTTTCAGCTCTCAGCTTAGTTAACCTACAGGGTATATTTGGCATCAATTATCATTGCTTCTTTAAAAAAAAAATGCTTCCTTTATTTGGCATTATGTTTTTATCTTAATTTACTTGTCACTGTGTCTCTTTTGTTGGAATCTCTTTTTTTGTGGATTTTGATGTTGAAGTGTCCCAGGATACTGTCCTAGGTACTTCCCAATTATTTAACACGCCTCACTCTCCTAGTTCTCATACACTTCATGCTTTAAACACCATCTATAGGTCACTGACTCCAAAATGCCTATGTCCACCTCAGACCTGTCTCCTGAACTCCACACATGAACATCCAAAGCCTACCCCACATCTTTACATGGATACCTAATAGGTGCTTCAAATTTAACTTTGCCCTAGCTGCACTCCTAGTAAACCCATCAAACCTGCTACATCTGCTATTGTCTACATTTCATCTGATGACAACTTCATTCTTTTAGATGCTCAGTCTCAACACCTGGCACCACCTTTAACTCTTTTTCTTTTGTCTTTTATATGAGACTAACCCATCATGAAATCTCTCATAATATGTCTAGATCTGGCCAATTTGTATCATTTTCACTAAAAAAAACAATAAGTTACAAGTGATGGTCCTTGTCACTTGGATCATTTCAGTAGGCTTTTGAGTGGTTACCCTGCTGCTTCTTTACTCAACACAAAAGCCAGAAATATCTTTTATACAGTGGGTGCTCACATGGTAGATAACAATATCATTCGGTGGTTAGAAAAAACAAAACAGATATTCATTCAGCACAATATCTTTAAAACATAGTCTTGAACAAAAAATGTGAAAGAAAAATCTATGACAAGTAGCAGTTGCAGAAAGTGAAAATATACACAGCTCTGAGGCTCTGAGTATTTAGCAAAGATATGTCAATATGTACTTATCTGGAGGCATATATTAACACATTAAAGTGCTAATCTGCCTGCGAAGAAGAGAATGGGCATGGAAATTGGAAATACAACAGGAGAATATTAAAACATACACCTAATTAGTAAGTGACATTTTTGGAAAAAGGCCAATCATGACAATGTGCAAAGAAGAACTGAAGACTATGATTAACTCAAATTTTCAAATGTGTGGTTTAAACAAAAATTGAAATGACATTGCCTATCTCTTAGGGTTGTTGTGAAGATTAATCTAGAAAATGTGTGTAAAGGTTTTATCACAGCTTGGTATATAATGAATATTAAATAAATGATAACTACTATACTGTTGTAATTGTTGCTACTAATAATATATTATAGCTGATATTCTTTTTTTACTCTCCTCAATGGGCATTTCCATAAATACTGTTTTCCCCCCTAAAATTAAATATCACATAAAGCCATTAATATAAAGCTATGATTCATGCTTAGAAACATAATATCAAGTTTCCAGATCAAATTTTAATATTTTATTGGCATTCCTAGGACTGAGAGGGAGGCCAGTTGGAATAGGTTCACTTTGGAAGTAAGCAATATGAGTGAATCTTCTTTAATGTGAAGAAAAAACATTATTCAGGCAAATTTGGAAGCTGGAAATTAGGAGATACTGCATAATGTGATATCTTATTGGATTTTACTCTGGAGTTCCTAAGACCTGAGAATAAGATGAAGAATAAACAGCTTTGTAAGTTCAATCCATAATCAAAGCTGATTTGCTGCAGGTTGATTTTCAGAAAAGCAAAACCTGCAGTCTTACTTCACTCAGTCAAAAATAATGTGATGAGGCAATTCTCTCTGATGGGATCCATGCTGGAAGAAATCCCAGATAATACAATGCAATATTTCCCCCAGCACAGTTTGGTTCATGGTGCCAAACAATGGCTGGATCACTGGCTCTTATTGGAAAGTAGCCGTGCCAGCTTTGCTTCTGGGAGGTTTTCTGCTGAGAAAACAACTGCTGCTCAGTAATTAACTCCTCCCAAATGTCAGACAAGGAAGCAGCAACAGTGACCTCTTGTGCCACTCCCAGTCCCATTTCCCCTTGTACAATCCTGTGTTTGATTTTTCTGGGGCTATTACTAGATATGTACACATTATTGCTTTTTGTCCCACAGGCCCTTCCTGTAGGCACCTTCCCAGCATTCGGTAATTATTTTGAATGTACCTAACAATTTTACTGAACAAAACATCAAGCACTGAACAGAGTGAACATTTATGATTTTATACACAATTTTAATAAAATTGGGAGTAGTGAAGGTTGAGTTGAAGAAATGGAGAAAATAAGATGAAAACACTGAAGAAAAAAAAACAAGAAAACAGGCTTTAGCATTCTTGGTGTAGTATAGCAATTCTAGGTGGTTAATCACACAAGATTTGAAATTAGAGACGCTAGTTAGAATCTTGCCTTTCCTCTTCTTTTGCTACTTGACCCTGCATAATTAAGTGAAAATCCCTACATCTTAGTTTACCCAGTTGTAAAATTGTGCCCAGTGCTTCTGAATAATTAAATAAAAGTAAATGACATTATCTTTGTAGACTGATTATAATACCTGGTACATGACAGGCTTAATAATTACATTTACTATAATTGTGAGCTAAATTTAAATAGTATTAATTATATGCAATTCCATTTTATTGCATAATAAATGGTAAAACAACTGTTCCTACCATTACTACTACTTGGGACTATAATTAGGTTAGACTTTGTCCAAGACACAGTTAAAAAATTCTGCCTCCAAAATACTATCTGCCTTATCAAGGAATTTTTTCCCCCAGTGGCTACAAAATCATATTGAGATGCCATTCACATAGAATTTTCTCTAAATTCTACAACCCCTATTTTGGTCAGTTTAAACCGTTTCAATATGTTGTACCACATTCTTAGAGGTAAATTGACTAAGAGGAAATAGATTTTCTCCAGTTATTCACTGCATAAGTGAAACCTGGATGATAGTTTAGTCAAAGAGAAAGTAGAAAACTGTCATTGATTAATCCTGCAAATAAGTAATGAATTTACTATGTCTTAGGTATACTTTGCAACCCCTTTCTTGACAATCTCACAATTATGTAGAGCATCTAAAAATGTAATAATTATAGGATAGCTTGATAAATTAGGATAGATATATAGATAATAGCTAAATTATGGAATCTCAAATGGGAACGATGGGTTAGTTAGTTAATATAGAGAACATTTCACAGCTTTTGATATTTGAGATTGGAGGGGATGGAAATGTTTACAAAGAAGAGAACAAGATCAAAAGAATTATGGTCAGAGGGGAAAATGTGAAATCATTGGAGCAGCATTAAAGAGTCAAACAGATGGTGCTTTATGAAATTTTTGGATGGGCTCTCTTATTTTGCAAATCCTATCCCACATCAAGTAACTATTAAATTGCATTCAGTTCTCTTACTGAATATAATTTTATAGTCCTATAAGACATTTGAGTTGCAATTGATGAGTTGGCATAACATTAAATTTTGTGATATTTATATAAATATTGATTTTAATTCTTTTTATCACTACATGTGGTCAATAGCTTTTTAAGTTCTTACACATTTTTATAGGCCTGAACAAATCAGCAGTCCTTAGACACTGTATCTGGAATGCTTGATAGACAAAAACCATGCCTGCACTTGTGAAATAATGAGTGTTGCTGAGTGCAGCTAGGTAGCAGGAGGTATAGAAAGAAGTGTCGACAGAGAAATCTGAAAAAAGAGATCGGGTTCAAATTATGAATGGCACAATAGAGTATTAAAGGAACAGAAAGGCAATTAAAATATTTAGGGGGATCAAATTATATAAAGAATGGCTTTGGGTATAAGAGAGATGGATTGATAAAACGGAAAACAACTGTAATATAAAAACATGAGAGATTAATATAAGAATCTAAGAAATATTTCATTATTGTTGAACTACTTCAATACCTATGAGAATAAAAAATGACAATAAATCTAGAAAAATATGAAACTTGAGTCAAATTTTCACTATTGTTTGGTAAAATTTTAATCATATTTACTTTGGGAATACATTTTGCTACATACCTCTCTCTAAACTTGATCCCTGCCCCAAGATTTAGTCAATATTAACAATAAAACACACACACACACACACACACACACACACACACACAGAGTAAATTTATGTGGGATAGTGCCAAGCATAATTAAAATGAAAACAAACACTAATTACCCTGAAGCTGCAGGAGAAAGATTTATACATTATAAATGATGACCATCACATATTGTATACATCATTAATGAATAAAATGTACGTTTATGAAAATCTAACTGATTTAGTTAGTTAAACATATAGAGTCTATATTTTAATATCACTAAATTTATAATTCTTACCCAGAATAAGCTTTAAAATATTTATTATAGAATATCAATACCTTCTACAAATTATTATAAATCTGATTGATAAATGTCAATTAATTTATTTCCTAATTATTCACATACATTTATTGGGTAGTTAGTGTTTGTTCTACATCTTTTAAGTCCTGGAAATACACAAATAAACAAAAGTAATAAATAAAGGTAACGTATTCATGGACCTTATGTTCTAAAAAGGAAATATTTATCTGGTATATTTGAAAGTGAAGGACTAGCCAAGCGTATTCTAAAAAGATGCTTCTATCATTCTAGTGTTGACTTTTATAAAAGGGCTATCATATTCAACCTTTACATTTCAAGTGAATAGATCAAGTCTGCTCTATAGTAGGAAGGGACCTAGGAGGTCTGTCCGGAAAGCATCCAGCCATGTAATATAAAAATACTGTTCTCGCTATATTAACAATGCCTGGATACTTCAGGACAGACCTTGTATACTTGGATAAATTTCTATGTATATTTATATAGCTACATCTATATTTATTTTTTCTTTATTTTCAGATTTGAACAACAGAGACTCCCTTTCTCAAACAGCATAGGTACATAATCGATGTTATATTTATAGGGTAGGTGTGATGTTTTTATACAAGCATACAATGTGTGCTAATAAAATCAGGATATTGGGGTATCCATCACCTCAAATGTTTATTACTTCTTTGTGTTAGGAACATTTTGATTCACTCGTTTTAGTTAAGTATACCCTAACTTAATGTTGACTATAGTCACTTTGTTGTGCTGTCAAATATTGTTTATCCTATCTAACAAGCTATTTTAAAAAGCAAGTGTTGGAATTGCACTTTAATGCCCCTTTTGGTCTCAGTAGTCTCTTCAATTTCAGAGTGAAAATTAGACCTGAAATATTGCTTTAGTGTATTAGATTAGAGCAAGTTCAATCTAATTGAAATAAAAAATTCCATGAAAGGTGGTCAGGTTTCTATCTTGCTTTAAGTTAACTCACATTGTAAAATGACTGTCAAGAACCACCATGTGCTTGTGTAGGCATTTGTTAAAGACATGCAAAAGGAAAATATTGCACAGATTATCAGAGTAAGAAAATATAACAGTTTACTAGAAAATAAATGTGTTTTTAGCATATTTTCATCCCTGGTATATATTTTAAAATAGGAAAAAGATAAAAAATCCCACATAAGAAATAATGGTTACATAGTATTTAATTTTAAAATAATAGTTTTTTTAACAGTATTAGCCTGCCTCTTTAAAAAGAATGCCTTTGTATTTAAGCATGCTTTGTCATTAAGAGGACAGATAATGGATTAAGTTAAAAGAGCCAGATCAGACTGGCAAAGATCCAAATGTTTGATTTCACTGTAATATCAGGGTATTTAGGTTGGTATTCTTATACATGACTACTAAGTTGTAGTACAACCCAATAAAGAGTAGTTCTAAATCCCACTCAATATAATAAATGTAGTACAAGCCAATAAAGAATAACTCTTAATATTAATAAATAAATATATTTTTAGTGCCATTGGAATTTTAATAGAAAATGCATTGAATTTATATATTGCTTTGGGTAGCATAGACATTTCAATGACATTAATTCTTCATAAACACAGTATATCTTTTCATTTATTATTGTCTTCTTTAATTTCTTTTATCAATGTTTTATAGATCTCAGTGTACAGATGTTTCACACCCTTGGTTAAATTTATTGCTAAGTATTTTTTATGTTATTATAAATTGGATTTTTTTCTTGGCTAGATCATTATTGGTATAAAGAAATGCAACAGATTTTTTTTTTCAACTTTTTATCTCACAGGTCTAAGTGAAGGAGATGCAACAGATTTTTGTATGCTAATTTTGTATCCTTCAACTTTTCTGAATTCATATGTTGATTCTAACAGATGTGTGTGTGTGTGTGTGTGTGTGTGTGTGGCCTGTAGGGGTTTTCTACATATAGGATCATGTTACTTGCAAATAAGAGTAGTTTTACTGCTTTCTTTCTGATTTGGGTGAATTTTATTTATTTTTCTTATCTAATTACTCTTGCTAGTATCTAGAACTATATTGAATAGAGGCAGTAAAACTTGGCATGCTTGCTCTGTACAAGATCTTAGAGGAAAAGCTTTGTTGTCCCCCATTGATTATGATGTTAGCTTGTAGATTTTTATTAATGACATTTATTATATTAAGGAAGTTTCCTTTCATACCTAATTTAATGAGTCTTTATCATGAAATGATGTGGAACTTTGTCAAATGCTTTTTGTGCATCCACTGAGACAATCACGTGGTTTTTATCTTTCATTCTATTAATGTGGTATATAACATTGTTTTACGTATATTACATCAACATTGTATACCAGAGATAAATCTCACTTGGTTGTAATATGTACTTTATATTCCAGAGAAGGAATCCTACAGACTGCCTTGCACCTTATAAATATCACAGCACTGCAAAAATACTTCTTTAATTTATTTCCTTCATCATAAAATCAATAGAAGATTGTATAGTATCGTGTATTTTAAGATTCATTAGAAAATGTATATTTTACATTACAGGTGTAAGTATTTAAAACTAGAGAAGATAAAAGCAAATTTTGGAATTGATCCCTTTTCTCAGTGGCTCATTAATATCATTCCTCAAATTTCCATTTTTCTAAGTATGGTAAACAATAGTTTACCAATTATATCTGATAATCTGATAATGAAGCACTAATTTTCAAGTTAGATCAAGTCAGAGGATGGGAGAACAGTGTGGAATAAAAGCTATGTTCCTATGAAGTATAATGCTGGAGTTGCAAATTGGCTATGATATTTTTTGTTATACACACTCTCAAGAGTATGTATTGCCTCCAACTGAAGGAAACAGAAATGACTTTTGCTCTGGACCTTGGTTTAAGATCTCAATGGGAAGAATGATTTACACATTCATCAATAAATTGCTAATTTAATAATAAGTTGACCAATAAAGGATATCAGGGAACTTCAAGGCTATTCTGTACAAAGTTTGTCTTAGCAATATCTGTGAAAAGGCATCTATATTTTCTCACATCAATAGGAAATTTCAAGTTTCAAAAGGAGGCTGAACATTACACAGCTGGTAGAATCCACACTTAAAAGTTTTTAACATGATAAAATGATCTCAGGCCCCTAAGGAAATACATACATAATATGCCAATAAAAATTAATACTAAAAAGTAATTTTAATACTTCTTCATTATAAGTAGCAAAATAGATTTTATGCAAGATTTTTCTTTCCTTGGTTTTTCCTTTAGTAACAACCTCCCCACTACCAACAGAGCAGAATAACAAGAAAATACCTAGATACTCCTTGTTATTGGAACTTTAGCCATTACCATACTTTGCCTCAATTCAGATGAATAAACAATTATAACTATGTCAAATAAGCTTGCTATCTATTATATTGTCATGGAAGAATAAATCTAATTTAAATGAAAGCTTGTTGATTTTTATTCAAGATGACTGTGTAATTATAAGTACGTGCTTTCTATCCCTTTTATGACCCTGGTGAATTAAAATCATGAAAGCGAAAAAATGAATAAATCAACAACAACAGTGAAGAAAAGTAAATGAAACTCAGAGCCAAGAGGTTATAATCAGCAGAATAGAAAATCCAACAAACTTGAGGAAGAAGAAAAGTCTATGAAGCAAGTTGGTGGATCACGTTGGCAGGAAAAGCTAAGCTCAGAGGTTAACAGAAAGGCTTAAGTCTCAGGTGGAGTGGGACTTAAGTCCTCTCCCAAGAGCTTAGCACCTGAGTTAAAGTTGACCCATGCCACAGACAGTTAAAATGAAAGTGGGGCTGAAAGCAGGTGAGGAGGCTCCACTGAACTTTTGATACAAAGTTTTGAACATAGACATTTATGCTAGTGTCCCTCATATGTAATGCTGCCATGAAAAACAAAGGTTCTGCATTTTTTGAGGTCTTCATTTGTGGGTTTAATGATGCTTTGTAGGAAAAATTTAAAAAGTCTCGAAGGAGAGACATACTGATACAGCATTGTGAAAATTTCTAACAAGGACCATAAAGAAATATAAAAAGTGTCAAAACAGGGATCAGTAAACTACTTCCTATGAGTCAAATCCAGCTTCCATGCTGGGTTGTTTTATGGCCCAACAGCTAAGAATATGTTTTAAAATTTTTGGAAGAAAATTAAAAGAAGGATATTTCTGATGCTTGAAAATTATATGACATTCAAATTTATTCTCCATAAATTGCTTTATTAGAACACAGCCACATCTAGTTGTTGACATATTATTTATGGTTGTGTTAGCACTGTAACTGTAACAGCAGAGATTGCGATCCTGTGGCCTGTGAAGCCTGAAATATTTACCCCACTCCCTTTTACAGAAGATATTTTCCAATACTTGTTACATAGTCCAGAACAACAATCAAACAAATAAAGCATAATGGAAGAAAAAATCAGATTTTTTCAGCAGCAATATTAGAGTCTAGAAGATAGTGGAGAATTGTCTTCAAAGATTTAAGGAATACAAATAATTTTAAACTAGAATTCTATAGCCAGAGACATATCACTCAAATAGGAGGTTGAATATATTTTCAAACATATAAGGACTCAGACAATTTATTTGCTATAACTCATTCTTAAAGTCTTAAAAATACATTCCAGCAAACTGAAAGGAAAAAACAAGTAGGTCTAACTAAGAACACCAGAAAAAGAATATTTAGGATTAGGGTTTGTGTATTACTTTTAAAGTCTTATTATTATTTTTAGCAAGAAATGAGTTCATGTTTAACAAGGTAAAATTGCATTTAGCAACTCAAGAAAAAAATAAAAATTCTCTAACTCATAATGCAAATATAAAGAAAACTGAAATGAGTAACAAATTATAAGCAAGAATGCCCAGTAGGAAAAGAGAATTCTTTGTATTTGGACATAGGAAAATTCCCCTTTGAAGTGAGTAAGAGTCAAAAACATTTAAATCATAAAAAAGGAAATATAATTATAGAACACTACCTAGTCAAAAATAAAGGATAGAATCATAATTATAGTTATAATAATGTGATTTTTCACTACTGCTCAAATTTTAGAGGCAGCCTATGAACAAAGCAAGAATGTCTTGTTTTTATTTTCCGTGTAAAATTTAACTGTTAATATTCAAAATATGAAAATAAAAGTGTTGCTGATTTAGGGAAATTGAAGTTGGAAAAGAAGAGCAAGAAGCTGATATTCTCATTCTACATGGAGTGGAATTAAAATACCGCCTTATGTACAGAATGGAATCAAGATATTGGCTAAAAAGTTGAAAAATAGAGACAAAAGTATATAATTTAAAGTGGAGATTTCAAACTACAGTGCCTCAGGCAGGCTTACGAATGAGTAAAAGAAAACAAATGTAAGACAATAAGAACTGGACTACTACTATTGCAACCAGCCACCCACCTAATAGTTATATCATTTTTTAGTGCATCATACGGACCACACAGAACACATAGGCAAGATGAGTCTAACTCTGGGATGCCATTTTGTAACCTCCCATTTAAGGTTATAAAACAAACAAAAGAAGTGGTAAAAATTACAATTTAAGAATTTAATATTAGGAGAAGAAAGAGGAAGAAAAGTCATCATTAAATCAAATAAACCTTTATCTTTCATAGGAGGGATTTAACAAGTTCTCTTTACTGTTGACTAACTAAGGAAATATTTTTGAAACATTAGAGGCAAATCTTTAAAAAATTAAAATAGAAATTATTATAAAATTTACCTTTGTGGATAAGGCTAGAGAATGCTGCTTTTCCTCATGAGTTTTTTTATATATTATAACTTAAAAAAAAAACAATAGCTATGTGTTATATCTGTTTTATAAGGTTGATTTTTTTTTTAAGTATTTGTTGGCAAAACAGCAAAATGATTTTTTTTTTCTAACACAAAGGAAGTTTTTACCCTCTATCTATACAAGAACCTTATATACCTGTAAGTGAGTTTGTAAATTGGAGTCCAGCATAATCAACTTCCTGTACTATTGAGAATGCAGACTTAGAGCTGAGATATGTGAACAAATCTGAAATGGGGCAGGCAGGGAGAGAGATGGTAGGTAGGTCAGTTTGATAGAGCAAAACCAGAAGTAGCTGAAGGTCCAAGAATGAAATTTGTTCCTAAGACACCAAATACATTTTCTATTTGGAGAAATACCATGCTTAGCTGTTGATTGCAGGGATTTTGATAACAGTAGGTAATTAAGGTGTCCACAGACCTTCCAGCATTGCAAAACCCCACACAATAAGGTATCCTGTGAAACCATTTGTTAAACAGCAACACTAGGTGATGTGAACTGTAACAGCAGTAAAAAAGAAAACATCTGAGGATAATTTCCTGTATTTCATTCCAAAAGTCAATGTTAATAGTGACTGGCTATGGAGAAAGAATTGCACCAATAGGATACTAATAGTTATCAATGGCAGAAAGTAAGGCATGAGAAGGGAAGGAGTAAAGACATCTCACAATTGTGGTTTAAAGGCCTAAAGTCATGTTCATTCAGAATGAGCCTTTTGAAACACTAGTGCAGTGAGGAATAACAATTTTTAAAAAATCATCAATAAAGATTAGGAATACAAAAACCAACAGGATAGCTAATCAGCCCAGATAATATCACTAATGAGAGGCCAGGACAAAAACTTTGTATTATTTTTCATAACATAAAATTCTCATTTATGCAGCCCTTGCTGCAATAGAAGTCTATGAAATGAACTTAAATTTGTTTCCTTTCAAAAATTCTCCATGCCCATATTTATAAATTACTATAGTAAGTGTCCTTGGTGGTGGCTGGGGGTGGGGGTGTAGGATGAAAAAAAAAAAAAAAAAACTCAGCCAATGCTGAAAGACAAACTATGAGAAGAAACAGACTTGACTCTTAAAATAGAGATCAAATCCAGTCTGGCCACCTCCAGTTTCTGTGCAGCCCATGACCTAAAATTAGTTTGTATTTAATAAGATTAATGAGCATTTAGTAATATTAATATTTATTTAACTTGCAAGTCTGCTGGTTAAATAAGTGTTGACCGATGTAGGCTGCCCTTTCATGTGTTCTATGTATTGCTCATATACCTCATAAGACAAGCGAGTTAGCCTAGGCATGTTCATTTTCTTCAAAAGAAGAAGATTTAGTTACATGTGACAATTAAGTGAAATTATTGCTTATTGGCTCTTCTTTAATCTTCACAGTGATACCTGAAGAGTAGTAGCCTTATCTATACATATAGGAGGAGGAAGATTGAGTTAGAGGAATCTCAAGACATGACCTTGCTTTTTTATTATGTTTAGTTTTGTTTTTAGTCATCTTAGATTGGAGCATCCTGGAGAGCAGGAATTATAACTCAAAAGTCTACTTATTACCACAAAAAGAAATTCTTTCTATTTCAAAGTTATATCTTATATGTTATAATATGCCTCATTGCTTATTCAATATAAGGCATCAAGTATGACAATGGCTTAATAGAAGAGGCTCTTCTGAAAAACATTACATCAAAATTTCATCCAATGGACAACTATAGATATTTTAAAAACTTACTATGTGTCAAGTATGGGGCTAATTCCTAGGAATAATGATCACGGAACTTACCATGTAGCAAATAAAAAGCCCAGAAGACACCAAAGAGATAAATTAAAGAATTCTCTGAAAAAAAAAATTACTTACAAATTAACAAGTAGAATAAAAGGCTGTTTAAGTAAAGACATAATAGGCTAGAAACTATGGTAGCCAGACAAAGTAGTGGAGATAAAAGTGAATTGTAAAATGAGAGGATGTTCTAAGATTGGCCTAAGATAGTTGAAAAGGGGAAAAGTGATCTGAACATAACTGAGTGGGAGGGGAATTATATCATGTAGGAGTCAAAGAAATAAGATGCTTCCAGAAAGAAGTCAGAAAGCATTTAATAGGATGGTGAGATAATAATTCATAGAACATTTTGAGATAAAACTCAGATAAATCAGGGTGATAAAACTATGAGATTGTATTATGAATAAAAACATCATCACATCAATTTAAATTGGATTCCAATAAAAATTGAAAAAAATGAGACAATCCGAAATATCCGTAGAAAAGAAATTGGTTTATAAATACAAATTTTAATAAATATATTCATGTATATTTTGTATAATATACTAGCTTTGAATTTATCCATTTTCTTCTAACATATCTGAAATTCAAATATGAAATGTAGAAATGTGGAATCTTATCAGAAAACTAAAATAATCTCCTGAGATCCACTGAAGAGAAAAAGATGTATTGTCTAATAAACGTTACTTCAGTAAAATGTTTCAACTTAATCTTTTCATCATCCTAAGATGGTGTATAAAAAATCTGCTTGATATTTACTAGAGATCATTTAGTAGATAATGTGCTTATGTGTTCTTTTTGTTGTGAATCATATTTTCAAGTAAATATTCTAAACTATCATCTTCAGAGTATTTTCTCAATTCTTTAGTATCACACAAAATTATGACTTTGGAGTTGTCTATTTTGGGATTTTTTCCCAAAAAGCATGGATGATAAGATACAAATTATGGTAATTCTAATAGCACAAAAAATTAGAAAATTGATTAACAGATTTTTATAATACTTGTATTGAGATTTACTTTACATGCCATAAATTTGCTCTTTTAAAGTATGTACTTGTTTTTGAGTATATTTACTGCAACCTTCACATTATCAAATTTTAGACAATATACTTTACTCTAAAACGAAACCCATGCCCATAAACAGTTGCTTTTAATTCCTCACTCCCCACAGCCCATATCAATCACTAATCTAAAAACTGCTTCTATAGATTTGCCAATTTCAGGACATTTCCAGACTATTGACTAGAGAGTAAATATTCATTTAGTGAGAAGAGCCTTATAACTAGAATTATTCAAGAACATCTTAAAGAACATTAACCAGAATGTTGTACAAAATGGATCTTTGCACACTGTCAATACAATTAAGAGGAGAAGGCAGCATATTTTAAGCTCTGCATGAAAAATCATGAAGTATTATTTCTGTATTCTGATAATGATAAACCATAGATTGATCCATATAGGCATGGTTTTAACAAATTATCAGGGTATTACAAAGTAGGCAGAATAGTCTCCTCTGGGATTATCATTTATAGGTCAAACGTAATAACCTTCCCTTAACCTGCAAAAGATGTCCCATAATTAATTTAGTATTAAAATACCATCCTATTTTAAGTCATTATCAACAGATTAGACTGTGAAAATAATTGACAGATTTTTTCCAACATGACAGCTTACTGAGATCAGGTTTTGTTAGACATGAAAAGGCAGAGAATATGAAAACAACTCAGTGGTGTGTTGTGCTGTGAGCAGGAAGAAGAGGGTAATAGTAAGTGAAGAAGGCAGGGAACTGCGCAGATGTGTTCTAATACCCATAAAAAGTGAACATTAGCAATTTTTTTAGATAAGAAAGATTACTAAAGACAAAAACAAATGTCACATAGTTAACAATTTTGCCTAAGTCTAAATCAACAAAAGAAAAATAATGATGTATTACCGCTACACTTGTCAAGAGACTTATTACTCTACATAAAGCATGAAAGCATTACAACAATGTAGATAAACTACTAAAAACAAGAAACATACAAGTTATCATATCTTATCTATCCCCAATGGCAAACTGGACCTAGGCCTAAATGTGATTCCTAAGAGAAGATACATTAAGTTTCCTAAAGAGGCCACAGTAAAAACTATCCTAAATTTTACGTGGCTTGTTGGTCTAGGGGTATGATTCTCACATAGGGTGCGAGAGGGCCTGGGTTCAAAAACTACCCTAAATTTGTAAATTAATTATTTTTAAATCTTTGTTTTGTATATTATGCTTCCCTGGGGGCTAAGTGTGGACAATAAAGACACTTATACTTTAAATGACTTACTTGATTAAACAGCAAGTTAAAATTTCTTCTATAGCAATGCTTAATGTATTTCATAAAAATTATTTCTTTTATGTTTACTGCACTATATGACTGTTTAAATACTACAGTTGAGGTTCAGGTGAAAGCTCTAGTTCAAAATTCAGAAAATAATAATACTATGTATCCTTAGTGCTACTACATATATTTGGGCACAGATGTGTATAATTTCAGTTTCTTTTGGGGTATATGGAAGAAAAAACACCTGAAAACTTTTCTCACTAAAAACAAACAAACAAACAAACAAACAAACAAAACCAGTAAGGTGCAAAGACTCCCTCCTCCCTTACTTCCTTCTCCCACTGGATTCCACTGACTATTCCAACTGTATTCTTAGGGCAGTTCTGGGAATGAAGCAGAATAATATAAAGGAATGCAAACTAAGAAGTGAAATGGGATCATATCCATCTCCAATTTTGCTTTATATATCTTGTGTATGTTAGAAAAAAAAATTCTGTGGATATTCTTGTGTTCTCTTTAATAATGGCTGTTTTTCTCAGACTCTGGTACAAAGAACTTTAGCCTGGATTTCCCTTCCTATGTCTTTCGGATTTCTAAATCCTCAGTTGGCTGATATTTTCACCTTTCACCTGCTTAGAAATAATCCATTTTGCTTTAGGTGACTCTGAATATCTGTGTATCTTGGTTAACTTAGCCATATTCTATTAACTCTTTTCTCAAATTTAAATCAGATATATTTAGAGATCTTATATTTTTAACCTTAAAACTCAATTCTAACCCTCAGATTTCCTAGCTCTCTCACACACTTAACTCCTTGGGCTTGCACTTTCCTGTTGGTTTCCAATGCTCAATGGGACAACAGAGAACAGTGGCGAGACTGTGAGACTGGCCCGAGGGGAAGGATGAATAAAGAAAGAACAATGGGATTGCTAGAGGTAGGATGGCTTAGAGACATCTGGAGGGTATCAGTTATTGTTGTATAGACAGATGGAACATATGAGATCTTATCATATTAATAAAAAAAAAAAACTAGCATGCCAGGTTATAAGGTGCCTGATGAGAAACAGAGGAAAACTATGTATGCATTTAGGCTTTGCAGGGCTAGAATGAAATACATAGTGGGGGCTAAGCCAAAAAACATTTACATGGACACCTGCATATCCATGGCCACTGTAAGACAAGCACACTATTTCCAGAGCTAATTAGTTGACTTACAAGGCAAATGGGGAAAACTCTAATTAGAGTTAACTGCTTTCTAGGTAGGAGCTTTATAATGGAGGGCTTATTCAAGGCTAGAAAACTTCCCACCTACTGAACTACAAAGGATAGAAATTTTCTGATCTCTCTGATGTGCATCAGGGGCAGACACATCTGGACAGATAAGATTTTATTTAAACAAGAGATTTATTGCACATAGATGTTCTATATTCCAAAAAATGTTAATATTTAAGTGTTTTAAGGATAAAACTAGCTTTTTGTAAAACAGTTTTGGGAGAAGTGTGTTTTTAAAATGTAGGTTTAAATAGCAAACAAATGAGCTTTACGAGTTTATAAGCCACATCCGTTTGTGCTTTGTTTCTTTTTTCAAAGACCTTTATAATCCACAATAATTCTGATATATGACTATCAGAAACCAAGAAATAAATACAAACAGAAAGATTGCAAACTATTCTGTCCAGATCTAGTTTTGCATGGGGCTATTTTGTTTGGGGCTCATTGAAAGATTCTATTATGACAAGATGTCAAACTCTGCAAGAAAATATAAGAAGATGTTGGAATTCCCCAAAGAGGAAACTAAAAGTGACAAAAGTATGCTCTTTTAAAAAGATACACAAGTTTATTGTGAGATGCTGTTGCTATGAATATGATTGGGATAGAATTGATTTCTCTTTGTGCTGGATTCTAGGCATAGGACTATATGCTCCAGTGATGTGAGTGGGTGTCATGAGACCCAACCTGGCTTTTCTTTCTTACACAATCAAGATCAAAAGTTGGAAATTGGCCAATGGCTAGTATCACCCTCAGACCTGAGAAAGAGTGCTCCTGTCCTGGGTCTTATATTGGGAAAGACCTCACATATCACAAACTTACGCAAACATTAATTCATTAAACAGCCCCAGGGCTTCTCTGCCCAGCTCTTATTTCTGTCACAATGCAACCCCTAATTCTAAACATCCACTCTGCTAATAAACACTTTTCAGGCTTAAGATAAATGCCCTCACTTGCCCTCTGTCTTCAAAACTCAAGACAACTGCATAAATGCCTGTGGGTTGTGCTATTATTGATGCTGGCTATTGCTTTGAAGTACAGGAAAGATTTGTATGGTAGAAATGCTTATATAAGAAAAAAGGCAAATTATTTCGACAAATCCTCATTCTCAAGGAATAGTTTTCCGGAAGTGCCAGACATCAATTTCCAGGCCTCTACTTGTGTTCTAATTAAGGTTCAAGGATATTTGAGGGCCGGGCACAGTGGCTCACATCTGTAGTCCTAGCACTCTGAGAGGCCAAGGTGGGCGGATCCTTTGAGCTCAGGAATTGAGACCAGACTGAGCAAGAGCGAGACCCATCTCTACTAAAAATAGAAAGAAATTAGCTGGACAACTAAAAACATATAGAAAAAATTAGCCGGTCATGGTGGTGCATGCCTCTATTCTCAGCTACTCAGGAGGCTAAGGCAAAGGTAGGAGGATTGCTTGAGCCCAGGAGTTTGAGGTTGCTGTGAGCTAGGCTGATGCCACGGCACTCTAGCCCGGGCAACAGAGTGAGACTCTGTCTCAAAAAAAAAAAAAAAAAAAAGGACATTTGAGAATTAGCACAGTAATTTTAACAGTTGACATGACAATTTAAAAATAATGATGTCAGAGAACATAAGTACATAGTACATAAACATAATACATAAACATAAGTACATAAACATAGACATAACATGGTTTGAGATCAGATGGAAAATGAATGTTATAATTGCAAATACTTTTATTTTAAAAATACAGTCACCTCAAGCTATAGAATAGCTCCAACTAGAGAAAATGTTGAATAGGTCTGAACAAATTGAACAAATTATACTCTTTTAAATGCTCATATCTCTATGTAGAAACAATTAGAAAGAACAGTTTAAATACTGTTTTAAGCCAAAGAATAATCGTACTATATATGATATTATTTTATAAAACAGAATTAAAATATTTTGTAATATTTATTATAATTTATCATGTAACTTCACTATCATTTCATATATATTTCATTTTTAATCTAAGTATTGTTTTAAAAATTTTATTGACAATCCCATTTGCTAATGGTGCAGCAGAGAAAATATTGTTCAAATTGAAATTCATTGAAAACACTATCAGAACTACAATGATTCAAAATTTTGCCTAGCATTACTAACACAACAAGAAAATGTGAGAATCTTCATTAAATCAACATAAATGGAGATTAGCTGAAATGAATACCATACATGAAACAGTTATACTCACAAAACATGCCATTTAAGGAAAAATGCTGTACTCATACCTTTTGGAAATCACATAACAATTTTCCACAAATTCTCAAGTGCATTTCTTTGATCACTGACCTTATATAGAATCTCCTTATGCCAGTTTTTTTAAATATGACGTAGGTCTGAGGAATGTTAAATATTACTAAATTTTCACAAAAAAGAATCCGCAAAATAACATGATTCATTAGAACTTCTGATTTCAGAATCAATACTGGCATCTATCCCAAAACTTTTTCAAAGTTTTCAACTGAATATTTGTCTTATCTGCTATTGATATGTGCTATGAAATGTATGTTCTTAGATTACAAAATATATGTTTATATGTTTTCTCAAATTTAAATTTTAGATTATAAAAATCCTACATATTTGCTCTTATTAACTGAGAGATTAATTATATGTGCATATATATGAAATAAAATAATGCAGTCATAACAAAATAGTCTTTATCTTTAAAATAACTTGGAGAAAAGTGCTAATAAATCTAGAAATGGTCAGAATAATTCACTTTTTAAAGAAGTATACACTATGGCAAAATAAAACTTTTAAGGTAGACAATGTCAAAAAGATGAATAAGAACTATTTTCAAAGCCATAATTAAATGCATTATATCAAAGTCCCTGAAGTAAACGTTTGTATTTAGTTTCAAAAGTTAAGATCAAGCACAGTTTATTCAAAGTAATAATTCAAATATGGATATGCAAAGTATGTACCACAATATTTTTCTTCATGTTACAATATGCAATTTTTTCAGTAGTTTATAAGAACTTCAACCAAAATAACCTAAAGTATCTTTATCATTAGCACACTAATGTTAAAATGTTGGATACAAAGAACACAATGCTCCAAGGCTGTCAAGCACTAAAATACTACATAGATTGTCTATTATATGTAATAGATCTATTATATTAAGTTATAATGTTAGACTCTACGAAAAATACAAAACAATTTTAGGCATGGGGTCTCCCTACATTCAAGAGCTTATAGTATAGTTGAAATCCGAACACTCATGCAGATTAAATGACACTACCAAAGAGCAGCATATGTATACATACAAAGTTTAACTCAAGTTAACAAAATGGAAATTTTTTTCTATTTTAGATTGGACATGATAGAAGATTTCTTGGTATGGTAGAAATTTTGTTTACAAATAGGTCTATACAATTGATAAAAAAAATCCATTACTAAATGTTTAGTTGATTATTTGAATACTTTAGATTTATAGCTCTATAATCTTATTCTGTAAAAATTCATGTATAACCTACACTGGCTGAACTATAATAGACTAATAAAAAGCACATCATTAAATAGCACTTTCCTTAAATATCCATTTTCACATTGTTTTAATGACTTAACTGCTGCAACTATTATATTTTAGTATCTCAAATAGTATTTTAAAAAATATCATCTTTGCGGGAAACAGTAAATGATCCATTTAGAAGTTAACAGACTTATTTGGGCCAGTATCCATAATGTATATAAGAACAATATCCACTTTCGAATAGAGGCAAACTATATTCTTACTTTGTTAAAGAGCCAGTGGATCAGGTTGAACTTGAGAAGTTGTATTTTACATGACAAATTCATCATTATTCATTAATTTAAAAATGATATGTATATATTATACTTCTAGCGCTGGGACAGACTCAAATGATAAAGAGAAAGTTAGCACAGTTTTTGTGTGTCAGTACCCCATGGATCAGTTGGAGGCCTGATACATGTGATAAGAAAATGAGTGATTGTAGGGGTTGACTAGAAGGGACTAATTGGATTGAGATAAGGGAAGGCTAAAGTGCACAGAAACTTAAAATAGAGCTGAAAAATTCTCAGCATCAGGGAGTTCAGGTCTCATACAGGATGGAAGACCCATTCCTTATTACAATGCCAGAAAACAGCATCCTCTTGTATCAATGGTGCCATGTAAGAGGAAAAAAATAAGACAGAAATTCTGTATTATATTACATGATATCATGCAAATACATGATATAGTAAATGTCAATAACCTTATATTAAAATTAATAAGCATCTCTTATTAATTCCCATAGAATACAGGAAATAAGGAAAAATTTATTTTACTTTGTGATAAAATCTAGTAGATATCTATGGTTGATAAAATTATTATAAACCCAAAACCTGGAAAAATCTCATTTGTATCCCAGTATTGTAAGTGAAATACATTTTTCTCTATTCTCACACAACCGATTGGATAGGAAACAACATTAGAAGGTGAGAAATACTTGCATTTAGATATAATACAGATCTGGGCACTGAACTATATATTATCAAGTTAAGAAAATATTAATTTCTAATTTATTAAGTTTAATTCTTGAAGATATATGATACGATTTTGATTATTTTAAATTTGTTGAGACATGTTTTGTGATGTGACTTGATTTTTGTTCTCATAACAGTGTTTTTCAAAAGGAAATGTTTTTATTAAAACGAAGTGAACAAAGCAATGCATGTAATCAATATGTTTATACCCCTGTAATATTCCAAAAATTTTTTAAAATTTAAAATTTTAATGAAATAGTAATCTCAATGCTGCATTTTAAACATTTTAGTCACATTACATATAACTTATTTATGTCTTGTATAAATAATGCCTAATAGGCTCTGCGTTTATTTTTGCTTTTGTTTTATTTTGCTTAGTTTTGCTTTCTCTTAGTTTTAGTTTACTTCCAGAGAATTTTTTATTGATTATTTAGGAAAATGAAATGAAATTACCTTAGGAGATCCTAACTACCATCACTGAGAAGTCTAAATTCAGTTCATGAAGACTCCATGCTTTTAAATTATAATGTAAGTGTATAAATGTAAGTAGATTTGCAGATATTAATTATTTCCAAGTTTGCATAAAAAGAATGTATTTATAATGTACTTATGGAAAGTATAAAATATTTAAAGAACTACAACTTCTGTTTAGATAAGTAAATTTTGAAATTGGTAATTGTGGAGATAGGTGGTTATAAGTGGGAATGTTTACTATGCTTCAAACATTCCATTGTATCCTTCAGAAAGAGGAAGAACTTTGCCACCATTGTAGCAAATAAACACCCTTTGCAGGGGCATCTTCTGTTAAATACAAAATTTGTTAATTTCTATCACATCTTAATTTCTGAATTCTGGATATATTTTATATGTTATATTTTACCTGAGAAGGGTCATTTTGTTCCAATATTTTTGGGGTGCTTTGCACATGTGACTTTGCTCTAGTTTTGGTTTCCCAGTAATATCAAAAGTAATGAAGATAGTGGTAGCCACTGAATTTGAATCTTTACACCTACTTTTTAAACACTATACATATCAACAAGGAAATCAAACAATATCATGCATATCCCAAGTTTACAGAGTAACTAGGAGACAAAAAGGCCACAAGCTTCATTGTACCTATTATTGGAGAAATAAACAAGCCCAGCTGAGTAAGCCCCTTAGCCTAGAATCAGACAGAGCCTAAACAAAAGAGAGGAATATGATGGACCCCTCAGAGTGGTTAAACCCTAAAAAGATACCTAGGGTTTACATTCAGAAGTTTATTCCTCACACCTAAATGTGAGATACTAAAAGTACATTTGAGCTCTGGTTGTTCAGAGTAATAGTTATGAGAAAGCTAACAGGAAAGAGCTTGGAAAGTGTGTAGGCTCAAGTTGACAGTGTTGGAAATGAGTCAAGTTGGAGGGTGATATCTTTAGTTTGGATGATGAAGGCTAACAAAGAAACAAAGGGTTCTAATTATATAAGTATAAAAGATTTAGAAGATGACATACAACACCATTTATTGAAGAAACTGCAATTTTCTCTATGAACAAAAGTAGTAGTAATAGAACCAAGAAATCAAATTACATATGCCATCTAATCCCTCACCCATAGGATTTCTCATTGCAGCTGATCAAGAAGAAAACAACACAATGCATATGAAGTTCTGGAATGGAGAGGACATCAGAATCAAGCATTGTTAACAAGTACCATAAGAGAACAAAAGACAAATGGACTAAATTCTTTTTCTTTTCTATTTCTAAGAAGCTATATTTAAGGGGAAAAAATGAATTATATACACACATACCACCTACATGCTCATTAAATACCATTTTGCTGTGCCACTAAGAGCATGTTACAACTGCTAATGCTATTATATATAAAATACAACATACACTTTCCTCTGGATTAAAAAAATAAATATTATTAAAAATAGAAGAATTTTAATTAGTAGGAAAGAAGTTAAAGTAGAAATGATCACCTCCATATCTACATTGTTTTATAACTTTATTAAGTAAGAATCTGCTGATTATATAGAAGTATAATGAATAAAGCAATGTATTTTTACCCTCATGCCATTAATCACAATACCTTAAGCAACTAGTACAGGTTTTTGTCTCCACAAGTTAGCCAACAATAGAAAGTATAATATAGGTGATACAAATACAGGGAAAAAGTAGGAGAAAGAGATGCCTGAGAAGAAATAGATGTAACTAAGACAAGGCCAAGAAATAGAAATAAAGAGATAGGTTAAAAGTGATCACAGACAAAGAAAATATTAGATATTGAAGACAGGCAATAGAACAAAATATGTGGCCCTCCAAGTAAAAAACAACAAGTTACATACAAAGGAAAGAAAATTAATTGTGAATCAGAATTTTGGACAGCAACATACAGGGTATGACTGCAGTGAAGTAACAGGAAGAAATCCAATATTTCTTTCATTGGACAAGTATATAACCATGCAGGCTTATATTTAAATATAAAAGCTACAGAAATAGTTTTAACTATGCCATGCCACAATTCAATTAATATTGTGCCCAAGTGCCACTCTGACAAATCTACTAGAGAAAGATCCATAAATGATAAGTAAAGAAAAATAGAAAAAAAATATTGAATGAATTCAGCTGAAGATTTTAGGCTAAAAAAAAAAAAAAAACAGTGGGCAGGGAGAAGAGTAAGAGGAAATGCGTGGTATGACAATAACAGAAATATATAACTAAAACATGGATGGAGGGAGAAGAAGAAAACAAAAATAGCTTATTCATTGCTTGATAGGCAATAGGTAGAAGACTGGGATATAATTTCAAGCTGACAAACAAGACAGCAGAATTGAAATAAACGAAAAACTAAATAAGCCTACTGTATAAAAGTTTTGGTATAAAGGTAACCGCTAGCAACAAAAAAGAGACTCTTTTAAGGGAAAAATGTACAATGACACTCCAAAATTTAAAACTGGAAAGAAAATGACAACACAGTGAATGATGCAGTATATATAGACTACAGTATGTATAGTAACATATAATATTTTATTTAAGAACTGAGACAAAAGTCTAGTTGTACTGATGAATGCAAATAGGCTTAGCGCACCTATTAAAAGAAAAATGTCTTATTTACATATAGAGGAAAACTCAACTCAGTTATGTGAAAGAGTTTTATTTGTACTTGGAATAGACAAAAATAAATGAATAGTCGATGTCACGAAAGGCAAATGTGAACAAAAAATAGAGTGGCAATATGGATATCTGACAAATTAGAATTTACATCAAAGAATAAAATGGAACAAAGTAGGACAACAAACAACACAGCAATGAACAACACTCTTTATAATGTAAAATAATTAAAAATAGATAAAAGGAGAACAGAAATGCACTAATTATAGGCAACTTTTATACATCTCTCAGTGCAAAGTAGATCATGTGGATGAGAAATACATAAAGATACAGAACAGCCAAATGACATAATTAATGAGGTAGTTCTTGTGGGCACTTTATTGGAAGACTAACTCAAAATTTAGAAAACTGGCGAAGCACATAAACAGAATGAGAGGAAAAAACAAAGATACAAGCAAAAATAGTGTTTTAATAGAAAAAATAAAACTAATACATAAACTGTTTCTTTGAAAAAATCTATAAAGTTTTAAAAAGGAGAAGTCATAAATGTACACACACACCAAAAACAAGGGGAAATAAATATTGGTTCTGAAAAGTTGATCATATGAATTGGGTCATTCTTGCCACACACAACTAAAACAGTCATGAGACCAGGGAGGACAAGCACTCAGTCCACATAACATTGTCCCAAGAATTCAATTCTCTTCAAGCCTAGCCGCTGAAATCGCCTATCATAACCTCAAACCGGTTTTATCTAACAGCTACTGAAACAACCTGCTACAACACTAAGACTAGTTTTACCAACCCCTGTCATTTACCAGAGCTTGCCAGTCCTCCAAAACTTTGCTAGTGTCAATGAAGTTTCTTTCAAAACAGTATGTACCATTCCTCCTTTTCATAAAACCTCCAAACTTCTCTTTGTTTTTCAGACATACCAAAGAACACCTGGTATGTGTATATGCCCTGAAGTGCAATTCTTGCTTCCCAAATAAAAAAACATTTACATTTAAAGATCCATTTCTATAATTTACTGCTATAGTACACTGGAAATTCAAAACAATAAATTCGGAAAGACCAAAAGGAAAGAAAGAAGGCACCTAATTAATCACTTTTCTAAAATTATAATTCACTAAAACTTAATCCAGTAAACAAAGAAGGGTTTAAAATCCAATTTTTGAAGAAGTCGAATTTATCTATGACCTATATCCCACTCATACTGAAAGAAGACACAGTCTCATATTTTCACAGGGGAATGCTACCACACTTTCAGAAACAAGATAATCCCAATGATACTTTAAAAAACACAACAACAGCAAAAATAACAGTGGTACCTGTAGGAGGCTGAGTGGTGGTTCAAAAAAGATGTGACATTTTAATCCTGGAACCTACCAACGTGACCTTATTTGGAAAAAGGACCTTTGCAGATGTAATTATGTTATGGATCTTGAGATGAAGAAATTATTGCGAAATATTCAGGCGGGCCCTAAATGCCATCACAGGTGTTCTTATAAGACAGAGGGAGAGGAAAATGAGACACATACACAGAGGAGAAGACAATGTGAAAATGGAACAGAGACAGATGTGGCCATAGGCCACGGAATGCTGACAGCCACCAAAAGGTAGAAGAGTCAAGGAAGGAATGGATTATCTCACAGAGCCACTGGAGGTAATGTGGCTGTGGTGAAAGCTGAATTTTGGAAGTCAGGACTCTAGGCCTGTGAGAAAATAAGTATCTGTTGAGTTGAGCCACCAAGTTTGCGATAATTTATTAGCAGCAACAGGAAACTAATGTGGTATCTAACTCTGATATAGAATGGCAAGAAAAGAGAACTGTAGCACAATATTAATATAAAAGTCTTAAACAATATGTTAAAAAGAACACTGCATCAGCAGATTAAAAAAAATTATGATTGAGATTTGTCCTTAGATTGCATCTAACACTCAGCATTAGGAAATCTATTAATATGATTATGAGATTTAGAAGAAAAATCACATGTTGTCTCATATTCCTTATCTTAAGTGGCTGAAAAGGCAGTAGAAGTTTATTTCTGGTTTAACAAGCTTAATAAATTAGAAATTAATATTTTCTTAACTTGATAATATATATTTCAGTGCCCAAATCTATATTATATCTAAATTCAAATCCAAGGTAATGATTAAGAAAATCTATAATCTCTACTATTTTAAATTACTTTTTAGGTATTATTTAACTGAATAACAAAAGAGAAAACTATAAGAAACATGAGTAATAAGAAGAGGCAAAAATAATGTTATTTTAGATAATATAATAAGTTAGATGGAAAATAAAATACATTTAATCAAAAATTATTTTGAAAAATAAAGTATTTCAATAAAGTATTTCAATTTCAGTATATCATCCTTATAAGGATGATAAGTTTACATTATAAAAATTAAAAATTATCACATAAAAACAAAGAGATGGCATAGTGGAAGAAGTAATCCAATTTATAACATCGACCAAAAAATAATTACTAGTAAAAACACTTTTAAAATGTACCAAACCTACAGGGATAAAGAGGATGAAGAGATAATGATATTACAGGGCTAAAGAGAATTTAAAGTTCTGAACATCAATAGACTTGAACAAATGGAATGAAATTACTCACTTCTATGGAAGAGTAAAAAACATCATAAAGATTGCAGTTCTCACCAATGCGATGATGATTTTAAGAAGAATGCAATACAAATATCAACACTATTTTGCATGCATGGGTAAATGTTGTCATTGCTATTATTTTTACTATTTTCTGAAGCTAAACAAGTTGATTTAAAATTAACATTGAAAAAAAAATAATCATGAAAGGTGAGGGCACAATGTTCAAAAAAATGGAACGGAGTGGAGAAATGGAGCATAGCCTACTCTACCAGATAAGATGTAAACCTCTTTAATTAAGACACTGTGATATTGATATATAAATGGACAGAATACTACCAGAGAGTCTGTAAATAAACCTAAGTGCATAAAAATTCAGTATATGAAAATGAACCTTTTAATAAATGGTTTTAAAAACTTGACAGCATCTTAAAAAGAAAATCAATTTTGATCTATACTCTAAATCATACCTAGAATAAACTTCAAATAGACTCAAAATATAAATGTACAAATACAACTACTAGAAAATCATGGGTGAATCTGTGACAAATTCATTGTTATCATCTTTATCATCTACTAATGAGGATAGCCTTTGTAACTATGACTCAAAATCAATTTTCTGTAACTTTTAATTAATTCAGTCAAAACTCAATCCATCTATTTATGTAGATGATTGTGCAAATATAGCAAATGTAATGAGAGTTAAAACTAAATTGTGAGTGTACAGATGTTCACTGTAGTATTCTTTCCACTTTTACCTATATTTGAAAAAAAATCTAAAAGAGGTATACTTTGAGATTACTTGGTACACATTTAAAGTAAGTTTGCTAATATTATATCATACTTTACTCCAAGTTTAAAAAGCAAAAAAAAAAAAATGGAATTAACATTACAGAAGGGAAAAAAGGCATTTTTACTACAGTACAAAATCTAAGATAGAACAATTTCCCGTTTACATTTCATTGATTATTTTGGTAGAGATGATGGAAGAGTACTAGTTTTATTTTTTTGTTTTTAAAATTCTGATATTTATAATTCAGGCACAAATATACATGTATTTATATGTATAGCTATGAATAAAAGTCACCTGTCTCCTGAAAATTACTGATTAATTGGGATGGCCTATTAATGTAAGATTAGCTATATTTTGGAATTTGTAAGATAAATCTGGAATTGAACATTTACATAAAAATATAGTAAAAGAAAAATACAGTTATCAATTGATTACTAATTCAGGTAAAATAAGAGAAATAAAACATTGCCTTTGGGTTGGTTAAAAAAAGTAAAACACAGAAATTGTCAAAGCTTATTAGACTCTCTTGCCAAAACAACAAGGAAGATATAAAATCCAGCTGTGGTGTATTGACAAAAATGAAAGTGCCGAGGAATACTCTTCCATGATTTCCATTTCCCATGTGATGGAACCTTAAACATTAAAAGTACTCTTCTATGAATTTGTTTAAAAGTTACAAACTTTTGAATAACAAATTAATTGGAAATATAGTCGAAAACACTGAAAAACATTCATAACTATAGCAATGACATTTAAACACATATTAATCCTACGACAAATGAAGAAAAATTGGACCTAAGCCAAAGATGATTAAAATATTGGATATTTTATATTTGTACCATATGTGAAAATGCGTATCATTGAGTGGAGAAAGAAGAGAGATGACGGTAAAAAATTGACTTGAAAATTAAGTATGGATGAAAGCTGTCAAAAGGAAGGAACATAAAGTCCCAGTGATGTCTATTGGGATGTCTTAAGTTTGAAAATATATAGAAATAGTAAATATAGAAATGTCAGTGTCAATGGCTAGTTTTCTCTCTACTTTTTTTCTTCAATATTTGCTTAATGAGGCAAGCAAGCCTAAGTTCTTAGACTGGTGCCTGAACTCCTTGATTTTCTTGCTTCTTCCTTTCTATATCCCTGGAGAATTATATAAATTACAGTGAATAAAAGGGAAGAAAATTCTGAGCCAGACAAAAATAGCATAGAACCCCTCTCTGTCACCAGAAAGTGAAATGTAAAAATTTTATCCTTGTTTGTAGACTTACTTGTGAGACAGGGCAAGTTACTCAATGTTTCTGGGCCTTGGTTTCTTCATTTTTAAAATAGAGACATTAATAGTAATTAACAATATCCTAAAGTGTATATTGTACAAAATTAGACATAGAAAATAAATCTGTTACAAAGAGCTGAAGTAAACTGTGTTCCTTTTGTAATATGTTTTATATAAGAGTTGCTTGGGGCTTTAGGTAACTATGGTAAGAAATGAAAATATGCATTTGTCTCTCCCTGGTCAAGATCTACTAAAAAGAATAAATGCTAAAAAGACAAAAAAAAAAAAAAAAAAAAAAGCCAAGAACTCCACAAATGAAAGAATCAGGAACTCCTAAATGCAGGATGTAAGTTGGAGATGAACACAGGGGGATCAGGTGCAACTTTATATTCGACTTCATGATCCTTTAATCCATTCCAAGCACTTTACACAACTATCTCCTCTCCATCTTAAGAGAAGACCTGAGTGAAGTTACCCTTTGGAAAAAATTGAACCAGACATATCTTGAACTTGAGGAATGCCAAATACAGCTAAAGGTGGTAAGAGGGGACATATTAGAAACAAGAGGTTTACCAGAAATATTCATTGTAAACACTAGAAAGATAAATATTTCTATTCAGCACATAGTATGCTGGTAACCAAGCCTTTATCAACATACAAAAAAATTACAGTATCCATCTATGCCTGAGGCCCACCAGTTTGTATCCATTTTTATATGTAGAGTTTTCAATTAACATTTTTCACAGTCTTCAAAATGAATGAATTAAGAAATATCACCAGACATTTGAGAAGCACCTTTAGCAACAAAAACAGAGACAAAACAACCACACCAATAGGAACAACAAAAATAAAAATAAAGAAACCTGGAAAAAATTGTTATGTTCATGAGCAAAGCAATATCTAAAATATATATATATTTATATGCACGCATATATATAAAACATTCTCAGAAACGAAAAAAATTAATAAGATAAAAATAAGCTATAAAAGTAAAACATTGAGAAAACAAGTGTTCAAAAACATGTTTAACAAAATGATAGAAGAAAACCGATTGAAAGAGTTAGAAGAGAAAGTCAAAGGGAATCTCCCAAAATGTAATTTTTAAAAAAGGGAAAAATAAAGGTAATCAAGGAGAAAATATGAGATCCAATGAATATAAAGGCAGCATGTGGTAGATTTTATTATAGGCCACAATTGTTTAACCTCTTCTACATTCAGATACTTGCCATGGTCTCATCATGGGTGAAGTATACTTCTTTGCCAATGTTACACAAATGAAAGTGACAGTGTGCTAGTTCTAAGCCTGTGTCTTAAAAGGCTTTATTGATTCCACTTCCTTCTTGTATATCTGCCATTGCCATATGAAGAATGTACCTAGCCGGCCTGCTACTCTGAGAGACACAGGGAACAGAGTCACTCCAGCTGACTAACAGATCTGTACAGTGAAGCAGTGCCACTTAGCTAAGCCAGGTCTAGTACTCAAAGCACAGAAACAAAGTACAGAGAGGAAAAAAAATAAGTGAGCATTGTAAAATTCTGTTTCGGAATTTTTTTTTACATAGCAGCTACCAACAGAGAGACAGAGAGATATTAATAGCTAAAACAGAAGTCATAAAATTATCAACAAAATCATTTCTAAAACTTAGGGATACATAATATTGCAGTTTGAATGGCATAAATAAATGTCAAACAAAATGAATAATAGTGATAACAAAAATGAATACAAATCAAGTAACATGATTATGATAGTAAATAATACAATGGATAAGAAATTACCCCATACCTTCTGAAGGCATTGGTAAAGGTAGTGAACAGTTGTCATATAAGCATACAAGTCAGAAATCATTAAGTATTAATCATGTTAACAGCAATAAATATCTATGAGATAATAGTAGAGAAATGACTTCAAAATTCTGAGAAGAGATTATTTTCACTTGAGAATTATATATGCAGGTAATCTATATGCAAAGGTAAGATTAGAATAAAGACATGATATAAATGTAATATCTTGGAATATGTAAGTCCTAAGTACACTTCCTTAATAGACTTTTACACTAAAACATCCAAAGGAGAGAAATAAAAATATTTCCCAGACTGTGATGAGATAAAATTATAGGTCTTCTGAAATGCATGAGGCTTAATGAGCAATAGGATCAAAGACGAGGAAACAGGAAAAACTAAATAGAGAAGATTAAAGAGTTAGGGAATAAAATTGATTCATTTCAAACTAGGCCAAAGAAAAAATAAGTGCATTTTGTTTTAAACTCCAGAACTTAAAAAATAGTTGTGAAATAAATGTTTCAAATTATCATAAAAACTATAGAGTTAATATGGGAATCATATTCATATAGTTAAAATATTATAAATTACAAATGTGTTTCCTTAGAGCATTAGGAGATTGGAGTGTGTTGGAAGAGTTTGTATGGATAAATATAAGTGTAAGGAGTGTAAATCCTCATTTTTCACAGCAGAAATTCTGTAAATAATGTCTAACATTGGACAATCAAGAAAGAGCCACATAAAATTCTTATTTGATGGCAACATTTTATATGTCTTTTAGGGTTCTCATTTTAAGAGAAGGTGAACATAACTACTCTTGGTTCACAAATTTTGTTTTCTACCCCAATATTTTCCTGAAGAGAGTATTTAGCTGTGCCAGGAAAAAAATTCAGTAGACTATTTCACTCCTAAATCCCCAATATATTAGTGAGAACTTGACAACATTACTAGATAAACCAATCTTTTTTGACTATAGGTATCTCTGAGGACTTTGGGAAAATATAACCAGAAAAGATACATATGGCCCAGATCTAGCTTAAAACATTTCCCCCCTATTTTAATCTTTGCTTATCATGCAGAAATGATATCTATCCCTTCTAAGGAACTAAGGGGATATACAACAGTGTTCCATTACATCAAGCTAAGTACATAATGTAGATAATGATATCTAATGTAATCTGGAAAATCCAGTTAGGCTACCAGAAGCCAAGGAAGTTCTTCTCCCTACAGGAATGAAACCTGAGACAAGCTGGGAGTGAATGGACAGCTCAGCTCAATGTAATCATAAAATATATTTATTTCTCTGGCTCATTTATACAGAGGAAAAGGTTATATTCTCCAATTGTCTGAAGGAATAAAATAATGAGAGATACTGTCACTTTGGATAACAGATTACACTCAGTCTCAGGAGATGGTTTAAGACAACAAGAAGAGCAAAGCTAGAAATAGCCTGCAGGCATCTGCTGAGTGTGACAGCCTGAAACCTTCAGGAAGCACTTAGTAGTGCAATACTGGTGCAGTCCAGCCCTCTTGAGCATTTACCTATAGAGTTAAATGATCAGATCTCTTTTGGAACTAAATGCAAATGATCAAATACACCAAATGTTTTGGAATTATTTTCTTCAAACAGGAAAACTGTTCAAATTCACTGGAAGTTTTAGCAATTAGTTATTATTACGTAGATATGAGTCTTGATAGGGTCAGTTAAGAAAAGTACACACAATCTGCTTCAAAATTTTCTTTTCAAGTGCCTATGGTTTTCTACTTGTTTGCTAAGGCATATGTGTTACTGCAGAATTTATCTTTGTCTTGTTTGAGCCCGTATCAATGTTATTAACGTTAAAAGGAGAATGGCTCTCACCAACTAGGAAAGCACTCTCACATGTCCTTTCAATTCCCTTGGCACACAATTGCTCTTCCAGCTCTCCTAAATATTAATGAAAAATAAACAAAGATTATAATATTTTTGAGAAATAGATAGATGCAAAAAGATGCACTTACTATGTATCTCATGTGATCCTAACATTCTATATAAGGTAACTCTAATGTTTACACAGAGCCTTGCAAAAGAGATTTCAGAGAGTTACAGTGGCATCCCAGGCCTGTCAGTTCTCAGAAATGAGCACAACTCAGATCCAAATACAGGATTTCTGAATCCAGTGACCTTTTATTATATCACACTGCCCTAGACTATGTGTTGATTCTCATCCCCTCTTCATCTAAAATAAAACAGTTTTGGGTCATGCTGTGTCCCCTTAAAATCTGAACAAATACTGTAAAAATGAACTTATTCACATGTTCACGAATTAGGTGAAGTCCTACCAAAGATCGGGGATTAAATATAAGTAGTGTGGTTCCGAATGATTTTGACAGAGAAAACCTATATTATTTCTAGCTCTGATTCTGGGTTGACATGCATTATATGAAAAGCCAAACAAAGCATGCTATGCACTTAATGCATCTGTCTGTCTGCCCTGTATTTGTTTAATAATTATCCCGTTGTTGCTAAATACTTGGAACTATACGGCTTTAGCTATTTCTCCTGACATATGTCTCTATTTCCAATTATATGTCTTTATTTAACATAAAGGTATGAGGTACCGGGGCGCAAAAGGACAGCTACCATCTTGCTTCTTCCCGAGCACCACCATTTTCAACATTCCCTCCCAGAAGATAAGCAATCTGTTTCCTGCGGAAAACTAAGAAAAACATCCAAAAAACATCTCCACCCCCTCAAGCCCTGGACTGCCCGTCTGAAAGCCCTTAAAAACCCGCAGCCTATATGAGCTGGAGTTTCTGTCCTCTCGGTTAGAGTCTCTTCTCAGGTTTCCTTATTAAAATCTATCTTTGGCCACCAAAGCCATCTCTTGCCTCTATTCTTTTCTCCCTTTACCTGACACGTAATATACCAAAACACATTCCTGGATATCTAAGAATGATGTTATATCTGTAAAGTTATATCGATTCTGAGAAATTGTATTAAAATATTATTACTAGTTTCTCGGCATCTTAAGAAACATTAAGTATTAAGAATAAAGAGGTAATCTCTCAGTCCATTTTTTCACACTCTTGTATAGACAGAACAATACTGATTTAGACAGATATATTCAAGGATGTCCTTGAAAGAGGGTAAGTTTGAAAAAAATGATTACATGCCCACTTAAAGAACATATGAAACTGCATTCTACGAGTGCCTCTTCAGACCTAAAGACTGAAGTGCAAATTGCCATTGTGTTAGGCTTTCTCTGAAGTAAACCTAATTATCCACATGTGTGGCCATCATGTGGTCTTGACCCATAGCTAGAAAGTAATTCAGGAAAACTTCAGAGATAACAGGACCCCAGAGGGCAGATGCAGGCCAAGGTTAGAGCACAGTATTTTTCCCTAGGATTGTTTTTTTTTTTTTAATACACAACTATGTTCCAATTTTGCTATAGGAATCTAGATTCTGGTTTCCTTTTTTATCCTGACATTAAGCCCGCAGTTGAAAGAGTGAATAATTCATCCTAGTCCTCAGAAAATAATCAAAATTCATTTTTTCTCATCAATGTATTTTGTTCCTTTGTGGTATAGATAACCCAGAATCTAAAATACAATTTAAAATTTTCTTATTTTGAGTTTAAGACAAAAATATTGACTTAAAAAATAAAACAACAAAATCCCAAACAAAAAAATTCCACTTGGCAACATTAATAGTATTAATAACCACCAAAAAAACAAACAAACAAACAAATTAGCATTTGTGTGTTACGACTAAGTGAGCTATTAAAATACAGAAGTGTGAAACCTTGGGAACAGAGTAAAGAAAAATATCAGACAATCAATCTTGATATCTGAAATTAAACCTTCACAGAGTATGTACTATTTCTATAATATTAAATTCCAGTAGGATTTACCTGGGAGGGATCTTGGAACACACAACAGTAAAGGAAGGCAATGGGCAGGGACTCCAAGAAATGTAAAGCACGATCTCCACATTTGATTTCTAGTTTGATTAAATACAAATTAAATACTTCTGTATATGTCCATTGCCACATATCGAATTAAGAAATAATCTATTTCCTGGGGTTGTTTGAGGGTTAAGTAAGTTGACGCATCAATCCCTAAAAAGCCTTTAGCACTGCAACTTCTGTCTGTTTTTCCAGGCTCCGCACTGTGTAAAGGTGAATGTTGGGACATCACACTTGAAAATGATATCAGCTAATGGACAGGTAGATTAGATGCCCTCTCACATGCTGACATTATCTGATTTGAATGTAGAATATGAAATATTTCCTTGTTGCAGTGGGTCTAACAGAAAACCTAAACATGCATAAAGACCCTTATGACCTCTAGACATCTAGAATTGTAAGATAAAGGAGTCTGAGTAGGAGACTACTTTTACCCACGAAATAAACCCAAAAGTCAACTTCTTCATGGAAACCTCCTAGCTTGTTTAAATCATCATGCCTACCTCATCCTTACCCCTGTGCACTTTCTCAACCACTGCCTTTCTCTGAATTCTACTTCTGATTTTTCCATATACTGACTTACTGTTTGCTACCAATTTAGCAGGTTAACTAGTTATTATGGTTAATTTTCAGCTCCATTTCCTTGGCTTTGACCACAACTTCTTTTGATAATAATGCTAGATACTGACCCAGGATATATGGCCCTTTTCACAAGTGACAGTAAATATTCTTCCAATTTCAACTCTGAGTCAGCTTTCACACTCTCTGACCTCTATACCTTGAGCAGTACATCCACCAGGCTTACTCCTGCATTAAAATATCACTCTTTACATCTTGAAAGGAGACTATCCATTGATGATACCTCATTTAGCTTCTGGCATATCTGAAGAATGTAAGAATGACAAACTATTAATATAAGTATTTGCAATTTCTATCCCTCTACAATGGAATAAAATCACCTATCACAACAATACAAAAAATATGGTTCATTCTTCCTATATGTGTATTCCAAATATAGAAGACCAGAGAATAGAAATTTCTGTCTTCTTCTAAACAATAATATAAAGTAGTTTTTAAAAAGGATGCTATTGACCAGAACAAAATATAGAAATATATTAAAGATATTTATATTTATGAAAATATAATTCATTCAATATTCAAAACAAATTTGCACATTATTCTGCTAATCTAAAACTAAGAGATTTATGATCATATGTGTCATTTAAAGGAAATTTGCAGAATACATAGAAAGCAATTTAAGTCAATTAAGACTTGCTTAGCATAGTTTTTCAGCAGTGAAAAACTACGCATAAGCCCTTAAATACAAAATAAATGCAAAAAATATGCAACTCTTCCCAAAATTTAAATGGTTCTATATTATTGCAACTGAGAAAATAAAGAAAAATAATACAGAAATAAAATTATAGTATCTTATGTAATTGGCTTTTGAATTGTTAATATTTATATGTACCTTAAAAGTTTAGCTAGATAATCTAATGTATTATTTGTAATGGCAAATAAAACATAAATGATGCTAGAATACTTTTCAAATCTGCAAAAGTTTTGCCTTTCCTGAGCTTGTTTGATTGTGGAATTAATATAATATTCATAAACACACAGACATATACACATATATACAATACATACACACACATATGTTACCATCCCATACTTTACATAGTACTTTCAAATTGTACCTAGGTTTTGCCCCGTACCCTTGGTCAATGTTGAGTGTTACGTGGTATGTTACAATACACATATAAGTAGTTTTTGAATGAGAAAAATGTATGTTCACCAAATCCAGTAGGCCATTTTCTGTCTTTCATATTATAGCTAGGCACAAACTGATTTTCTCTTAATTACTCATATGTAAAATGAAGATAACAACCCCAATCTAGCAGAATTGTGGTTAGACTCCAGTATAACTGTGTCTCGTGAAGTATGTAGTTATTATAGATTGTAAATCATTATTGATAGCTCACTGACTACAATCTGAAATATCTATGGAAGATAAAATGTCATATTATATGTTCACACTATATATATTCCTAAGCTTATTTCAAGCTTACCGTTCAGTTCTTATTATATCAAACAAATTCTAGTATTCAGATTTTTAAAATGACACTAGAAAATGATCTGGAAAGTACTATACAATATTAACATTTACCATTTACAGACACCATAGCACAATTATAGTATTTAAAAATCATTATTAGAACTGTCATAAAACTTTAGATCTTTTAATAATGTATTCTTTCCTCATTACCATGATAGGTATCAATTTTTAAAAAAGTAAGTCAATACTTTTGCTTACTTTCTATTCAATATCAAAGAATAACACACTGTAATTCATTAAGCATGCAAATTAGTATAAATCTTTTTGAAGGCAATTTACATATATAAAATATGAGTATTAATTAATGACTACTAATCCCAAATTAATCTATGGATACATTTATTGATAAAATACTCCACATAAATGATCGGATATAGCTCACCATCAGTAGAAGATCTGTTTTAAGAAGTATGAGATATCTGTGACACGAGTGTCCAATTAAATGAGGAGGCTATTAGTTTCCATACATTGAGGCTACTTCCACACATTTAGTTCCTACATAACAAACTGCAACCTAACTTCACACAGAAATAAGCCAAAACTTAATTTAGGAATATAACAGACAGCTAAGTTTCAGCCAATCTCAAACAGCTGAGTTTCAGCCAGTCACAAACAGCCAACTCATTATACCATGCCAAATAAGGAAAATGCCTAGTCATAGCCAATCAGGTGATTTCTCTACTTTGCTTTTTTGTTTGGCCAGATTCATGAACAGTTTTTCTCACATAAAAATGTGAGAAAATCTCCCTGCTAAATGTAATTTGTCTAAAGTTTTTTAACATGAGAAAGGCAAAATATAAAATAGTATTTGTGGATATAATGTATTTTCATAAACAAATCATGAAGTGTGCATGTATCTGTAGCCTCATACTTTCATTTGCATAAATATTTTGAAACAAAACACAGGAAAATGTTGATAGTGGTTACCTATGGTCAGGACCAGCATGGAGAACAAGATAAGGTTTCCTATTTTTTGTCTGTACCTGTGGTTTGAATTTTTTAAACTCTTGTTTTAATGATCAAGAAAAGATATCAACAATATTATCATTTATTTTCTTCATACATTCTATTTTAAAAGTTTTATAAATGGTGCAACTCTGTTAAATTCCTTAACTAATTTTTATTCTGTGTTTGTGGTGTAAGATGTCATCTCAAGGAAGCATGAATCAATTTGTTTAACCTTGGGTGCTTTTGTTTAAACAGGTGGAAAGATACCTTCCTGAATATGTTCAATCTGTAACGCTAATCATACAATATTTTTAAAACACATTTTAGATGAAAATACAGTTATTTGAAATTTTTATTGAACAAAACCTGAATTATGAGAGATCAATAAATTTAGGTGTGCCTAAGCAGAATCTAGTACAACAGATATTTTTAATTCTGAGAACAATGTACTCTAACTTCTTTTTGGAATTTAGAGGAAAAACTGAAACCACTGCTGATAAAACGTAGTGGAGTCTGGTTCTGTTAACATTTTGTCTTGGAAAAGTCCTGGTAGTAAATTGGTAATTGATATTTGAGCCTTTATCGTTCTTGTTGAGCAAAATATCAGAATGCTAATTTTTCTGAATAAGATTACATATTTGCCATGCCACAGCACTTAACATGCCCTGGTGAAACCATAAGAAGATGGGGGAAAGGTTCTTTGCAATACACCATTGGAGGCCAATATCCAGAATTATATTAACATACAATGTGATAGTAAAAAGATCTAAAAAGGGATATCACAAACTTCTATTCCAAGAGAGGATTTGTACTTGAATACCCTAAGGAAAGCAAACATTATCAAAATAATTGGAGAAAAACATGGTCATTTACTTTGGGTTATCTAACATTTTAAAATAAATTAGGAAGTAATAACCAACCTACACATGGTACCAGTCAAAATGGTCAACTAAAATTCAATAATCTTTGAAATATCTTGCACTCATCTACATTAATATGCAATTAAACATAAACATTAATGATATACAACGTTATATTAGTTTTTTTGTGTACTTAATCATATATTCTTAATTAGCATGCCCGTGTGATACTTGTAAAGATAGATTGTGTTGATGCAAAGAAGAAGGACTTTTCACTAAGTGGCAGATTTTAGAAAAAGGCACGAAGTTTTTAGAATTAAATTTTATTCAATGCTTTTTGCCGTCTGCTCCAGGTATCTGAGAAGAGCCAGGCCCTTCTTATGCTTTAAGGAAAGATAAAGCCATTAATAGCAAGTTCCAGCAGGTGTCAAAAACAAAAGCATAAATAGCGTGAATGACCTGGTACGAGGAAGTTCTGATGGCTTCCTTGTATAGGCCTAATGGGTTTCATTACGATTCTTACAGAAAAAGGTCAGATGTTCTCAGACTAGACCGCACATGCTAAGTCAAACTAGAAATCCTGTCGCATATGTCCCATAAATCATTATGAAAGTAAAAGTTACATTTGGAGTCTATATACTGAATGTCACTGTATATGTCACTGCATCAATAAATCACCTAACACCTAAATAACTATTTTCTTAGATTAGTATTTATATAGTGGCAGTCTGTGTTTTAGGCTTTTTAAATGCTAATAAAGCACAGGTTTACTAGATTTCTAGTGATCTAATAAACTGAATAAAACAAAAAAATTGAACATGCATATATAAAGGCATATACCACTTTAAACATGTTAGATAATATATGTATCTGGTTCATTGTAAGTATTTTAGAATTTTTTATTAACTAATTAAAAATAAATTTTTCCATATTTGTTTTCCAGCATTAGCTTGCTTTAAAAGAATCATATATAAGGTAAATTTTTAAATGGCTTGATTGCAAAACCTAAACATTATCATCAATCTCTGAATATCCTCTCTCTTTCAAATATAACAAATCAAGAATTCAATAAAATCATATATAATCTTCACTCATAAGTTCTGCTCATGACTTGAATATAATACAAAAACATACTAATGATACAGTAAAAGACTTTACCTAGTTTTGTTTCTACTTAACACTAGCCATTTGATTTTGAAAAAGACAATGAGCTTTCCTTATCTAGAAAATGTCCATAAAGAATCTTCCAAACTCAGTCATAACATTGAAATTTATGTGTTTTAGAGGAAAATATGAATTTAAAGCATGGCCTTGAAAACAGCCTAACTTCCTCCTCCTTCCCATTCAAACTGTTCTTACTAGGGGCAGGTAAATCCAGAAATCCCAGTGTTATTACAGGGTTCTGATCCTAAAATATAAACATGGCATATCTAGGTAAATCATGGTAAATAGCTGGAGTAAAATCCCTGAAGAGTTAAACCAGTAAGTCAAGAATCAAAAATAAGTAACCAATAGGTAAGGGATAAAGTGAACATAAAGCAAAGAGTCCCTTTGCAGATAAAATCCATCATTAACAAATCAAGTTTTTATCAAATATTAACTGTTAAATAATAGACAATCTGATGGTTCTATATATAGTATGTAAAGACTAATAAGATAAAAATACTACAAAAAAAAGCTTATAAATACCATGTAGAGTACACATCTTCAACAAGTTTATAACTATAAGAACATGCAATACAGTACTGCAGGCAATTTGGACTGTAACATTGGAAACAGAAATGCTTTTTGAGATCAGCTATACAGTTATTCTGCTTTATCTTGCAGGATAAGGATGCAGAATTGTTGGGGCTAGGTTTGATTTAAGAATCAGATAAGAGGCGGTACAGAGATTATTATTTTAAGTTCTTATGAAATGATGATAAAAACACAAGCACAAGAGAGCACTGTTAAGGCAAGAATTTATTTTCATTCTTAAAATCCAATGGACCCTACATGAATAGAGAGGGCAATTAGCAGCTAAGTGCCCTTGGAGTCAAGGAAAGAATCTTGCAAAGTCTTCACAATATATAACCCCAATATGTGCAGCAATTTCATTTCTATAAAGTTCTGAATTCTTAAACAGACCAAAGAAATGCAGCTTTCCCTCACTTATCTAAAATTCAATGCAGTGAATGATAGGATAGAGATAAGACTGGAGTATTAAGCAGAGGACAATTACTGGTCTAAACTTCATACGCAGTTCTGAATTTTATCTGGAGAAAAATAAAGAATATTTGAACAGTTTTAATCAAAAAAATATTGTCTCATCTGAAGTCTGTGTGAGTCAGACTTAAGTGGGAAGAGACTGGAGCATAGCATGACCAGAAGTGGGGAGCAATGAGAAACTGTGGCCTTGAGCTTCACAATTACTGGTGGTTACAGGGTCAAAGAAAAATTCAGGAAATGAAGAGATATTTAATTGGTGATTAGAAGGACTCAATGACTAGCTGAAAGAGAGGGGAAAAAAACCAAGATTTAAGCAAATGGTTGATGTTGGTGAGTTTAAGAAATCTGAAAGACTTAGGGGGCACAAGGTTGTAAGTTAAAATGTGGACATATTTATTTTGACATTCTAAAGTGGCTATACAAGCAAATATGTCTAAACTTCAATAGGAAATATAAGGAAAAAAAGAGGAAATGATTGTAGAATCACTGAATGATTGTACTGATTTTATACTGGAGATCATGAACATACAGTTGGTAATTCAACCATGAAAATGGATAATATAGTTCAGAGAGAGCTTGAGTCATAAGAAGATCAGATGAGAACTCTGTGGAACACCAGTAATTGTGGAATGTCAACAAAATGGGAATTAAAAAGGGAAATAAAAGAATGCTACAGAGTTAGTAGTACAATTTGCAATCAAAGGAAGACATTGTTTTTAAAAAGAATGTAGTAGTATTAATATTATTTTCTAAATGCTACAGAAGTGATATATATAGGTATGGCTAAAATAAGAAAATTATTGGTGACATTATGGAAACACATTAGTTGGGACTAGACTAGAGTGAGTTAAAATGTTGTAGAAGAGAGTGGAGAAGGCCATTGTAGGAATACTTCTCAAAAGTCATGCTTCATTTTAGATAGATTCCATTGATCTGTGCTCAATTCATTAATCTTTTCGTTGGCTATATCTAATCTGCTAATTTTTCACCTATGTGTGAAAATTTTCACTGGACACTGTTTTTCAAATCTGAAAGTTAAACTTGGGCCTTTTTAATGTAGTCTATGCCTCTACTTAACTTTTTCAACATATGTAACATAGGTATAATAACCATTTTAATATACTTGTCTCCTAATTATGTGTCAGTGCTGGGCTAGTATGAATTGTGTAATATATCACCTCAGTATGGGTCATGTTTTCCTGCCTTTTTCATTCCTGTCTTTGAAGGCCAGAAATTATCAATTTTATTTTGTTCAGCACTGGATAGTTTTGTATCCTAATAAACATTCTTATGCTTTGTTCTGCAACATAGTTTAGTTACTCAGAAACAGTCTGATACTTTCAGGTGTTGATATTAAAATTTGGTAGGTTGGACCCATGCAGTGTTCACCTATGATCAATAATTCCGCACTGCTGAGACAAGAGCCTTCTGTGTATTCTGTTCAAAGCCACCTGAATCTTAAAGTTTCTGGGGTGGTAGATATGAACAGGTACCATCCCCAGCCTTGTGTGAGTTCCAGATGGTATTATTTCTAATCCTTTGAGTGGTTTGTTTCACATTTCAGGTAATTTCCTCAGTTACGCACACTGATCAGTACTAATCTGGATACTTGAGGTGGCTCTCTGAAGACCTCTGGAGTTTTGTCTCTGTGTAGCTCTCTTTTCTTCAGTATTCTACCCAGTGAAATCTATGCATGCACCTTGATCTCCTCAGTCTGTCAAGTCAGGGAGTCTACTCAACTCTGCCTTGGTTACTCCTCCCTGAACCACTGCCTAGAAACTCTCTTCAGGAAGTAAACTGACTATTCCAGCCAGGAAGGTAAATACAATCTCTACTATTGTGTTAGCCAGGGAGGATTTCACATCAACATGTGTTCAACTATTCCACTATCCCTTATAATAATTTAAATTATGGTGAGATTTAGGGACTTGATTATATTTAGGTTTAATCCTTTAGGAAGAAATATTTTATAGAAAGTCCCGAACATTGACCTAGTATGTATAATCTTAGGAGACACATAATGTTGATTTTATTCTTAAATGCCTTTTGTGGCTCATTTTTAAATCATATATAAATAGCACTGATACAAAAGTGTCTTCGATTCAAAAAATATCCCAAATATAAGATCAAGTATTTAGTTTCTTATTTACTTTGTCAGGCATCATTGGAGATACTGATAACCAAGGTTTTCTAGTTTTTAATATGGTAACACAACAGCCAAATACTAATTTTCAGTGACACCTAGGACTTATTTTTTAGTATGGTTTAGTTTTCACTTATATAACATAACAGAAAACATATCAGGCAATGCTAAAAATACAATCCAAATCATATTGTGATATCATCTCAGATGAAATTGCTGTCTGTCTCTAACGAAGCATTCACTATCTTACCATAGAAACATCATCACTATGCCACTGCTACCTTTAGAAAATTCAGTCACACTCATTAATGACCAAGATTACCATCATTATGTCTGTGAAAAAGACATAGCTTCTTTTTTAAAAAAATCTGCTGAATAAAGACAAGGGTAAATAGATATTGGCTTACATAGATTCACTCCCTCAGGTAGAACAACGTACTAATTAATTCATTCTTATGGACATAAAATACATATTATATTATAGAGTTTTATATATTTCCAAATATAACTAGTTTGTGTAATAATTGTAACGTATTTCTTCATGTCCTTTGCATATATCATTTACATGCCCAAATTTGTATTATAACTCATATTCTGTCCTTCTTACTTCAAGGAGGTTGATATCCCTTTGGTCAAATCAACCAAAGGTCCTTCTGGATTTTTTCCTATAATACATTTCACAATAAAATGGGCAAGTAAATATTGGAAATTCCATTTTCTCATTCTATAAAAATAACAATTTAAGGATAGATTATAAGAATTGTTACTTGCCAGGAAATTTTAGAATTTCTTCCAAGTATGGCAAGGAGTGTCAGTATTTCCACTGTTGCTTTACAGCATTGATAGTTTATGTCAACTGGTAATATTGTCATGTCAGGTTGCTAAATGGTATGAATCCAAATAAAATGTACATAACACTGTAAGGTTAAACTATTTCAGAAAGCCATGCTACTAAGCATGCTGTACTATTCAATCTTAACTCCAGCATTACTTTTTTTTTTTTATTAGGTCAAACTCAATTACATCTGCAACCTTGTGTGATCGGTACAACAATATATTTGTTCTTTTCCCTAGGCTTCAACAAATTTAATAAGCCTTGAAGTTTGCTGAGTTTGCCAACTATATTAAAAGGATATAGAGTATACTAATTCCACTAATATTTCTAGAATCACAAGTTATAGAAAGTCTGTATTATTTTTCCCCAATATAAGCTTGTTTTAAATAAAGAGAAATTCAGACATGATTCTGTCTTTACTCTGACTGCTCACGAATGTTTGTGTACTGTGTGTTGATATGAAGCAAAATCCTGACTGCACATCTGCCACCAATATTTGTCTGCGCATGAGAAAAGACTAGAAAACAAGTGGGTAAATACAACTGGAAATAAAATATAGGAAGGATCAGGATCTTGAGACCTTAGAACAAAAAAAAAAAAAAAAAAAGAAAGAAAGCAAGAAAAGAGACCCAAAAAGCAGAAAACTGGCAGTGACTTGAAGTACAATTTGATAATTTTAAACTGAATGAGATCATCGCAATTTTCTAGACAATTGTAAATAATTCAAGATGCTCAAATTTGTAACTCCATATACTAGAATAAGTAGAGTTATATTGATAAGAAATTTACCATAACATATATCATCCTGTAGATATTTTATTTCATGATGATACATACTTGGACTTACTTGAAATGAGGAAGAGTGGGAGTACTGAGATATAAACAGAGACTTTCTCTATTGGAGGTTGTATCAATCAATGTCATTTTGTTTAAGCATCATTTTCCCACCTTAGTATGTGAATCACTAAGAGTATTAAGGAGATTACTCAGAATTTCCCAAAAGTAACACATAGAAATATGTGAGAGACACTGCTTGTATGCGTGTATGCACAAATGTTTTCATCTCATTCAAAAATCCATGTAATTAGAGTAGAATATAAAGATTGTGTTCTTTATATTGCCACTAACTTTACCAACTCATTTTTAATGGAGAGCCCTTTTTTTACGTTTTTTTAAGTTTTTCACTCCTTTTTGGAATAAGGAGTGAGTTTGCAAGCAATAGCTTCAACTTGGAGACTTTCTTTATAGCCTTATAATTAATTACAAAGCAAGTATTCATTTATTAATATAAACATACATTCAAACAATGATGCTGAGAAACCTCAGAGGATGAATTGAGGTTGTGCAATACTGTTATGATTAAACATTTTTTTCTCTAAGGAGCTGTTTAAGTTTTTATTGTCATTCTGCAGTTTAATAAAAATGTAAATGCCCCTCTGAGTGAGAACAATGAGGAAATTAAGAAAAAAAGAAGAAAAGTAGGTGCCCCATAGCACAAAACAACAGATGGCAAGGAAGATGGCCTGGTTCCACCTAGGGGATTTTAGGGTTCATAGTGCATAGCGTGGGTTCCTGAAAGAGGAGATTAGCACCTCTACTGCACTGTCAGCTAAATACAAGGTAGATTCTTGTTGGCTCAAAAGCTGTACAAGAGCCTAAAACAGCAAGCAGGAACAAAAATACATATACAAGCAAGCATATAATGGGAGAAGTTATAGAAATTCCATAGTTCCAAGGTAGTAATTTTTTACTTAAGGATTTTAGGTCATTTTAACCCATGTTATGCCCACTCTTGAGTTTTTTACAATTGACAAATTGGTAATAGATGTAATTAAAGTGTTGTTGTTAAATTTTTAAAAAGAAAGCATAGAGTTTTCTAAGAATAGGGATACCTTGAAGGATCTGCTCTTATAAATTAGTCACTTGGGTAAATGCAAACTCTTTTGAGGGCCTGAGAGAGAAAGAGAGACAGAGAAACAGAGACAGATTTATTTTAAAATTGACTCACGCAATTATGACGGCTGGCAAGTCTGAAATTTGCAGAGCATACCAACAGGCTGGAGTACCAGGGAAGAGTTGATGTTGCCATCTTTACTCCAAACCAGTATGGAGGCAGAATTCCTTCCTCCTGTAATTGATTTTGAATGGGTTGGTTTCCTGGGGGCCTATTTAACAATTTAAGGGAGTTCCCAGGACAATTATGTAAATTACCTGCACAGGTGTATCCTACTTGGGGTTAGGTGGATGGGGGACTGGTGTGTATTGCAGTGAGTCTCACACCTGGCTGCAACTAGCATCACCTGCAGAACTTTTAAGTGCTACTAATGCCAGACCCTTTCCTCCATTCTTAATTCGAAAGCTCCCAGGTGATTCTAATGTGCACCCAGAGTTAGAAACCACTTTTGTAGGGAAAATAAAAAGCTGTTTAAAAATAATTAGGAGAATTATGTCATCTCCTATATGTCAGAGACACAGACTCAAGCACTGCTCAAGCTCACAATTTACTATATAGCATCACATTGCCTTCAGTATTGGCCTGGGGCTATCAGAAGCATTCCTACATATAGGTGGTAAATCATATAAAAATAATTCTCTTTCTGACATTGATTTGTTACCTTGTACACAGAACAGCTTGTCAAAGTACCTTTTAAATACAGGTAAAATTAAGACAATTCCAAACCTATGATATTCAATGGTATTTCATATTTAGAATAACGTAGTATGAGGAAATTCTAATATCTATAAATCAGTAACTTTATGTTTTCTGAGGGAAAGAAACTTACTGCTTTTACGCTATCAGTGTCACTGAAAGAACTTCATTATAGAAATCTATTGCCTGCCTATTGTGAGCTCTGCATTGCACTAGACAGTAGTGACCTCTAGAACACCTGCCCTCTGGAGCTCATCATTTAATGGGAAGCCAGATAATATTAAAGTATTTTCAGAGATGACTGTTGTTTATCATATAATTAGGTAAATTATGTACATGAATTAAATGACAAAACAACTTTGAAAATATACCACATATCAACACTGAAAATCAAACTAGAGTCATGTTAATTAGCATAAATAAAATTTAATAATAATTTACCAACTCTCTATTTTAGCCTGATTCTTACGTTGAAATTCATAAAGGATACAGACATAATCCATGTATTCAAGGTGCTTAATATCTCATTGGAGGTGGGGAAATATCATGTGACGATGCCTTATAAATAATAACAGCTGCCATTTTAAAGCTATTCCTATGTATTAAGCACTGTTGAAGCACCTACAGCTATAGGCTCAATTCTCATAAAAATGTATGAAGTGATAACTACCATTTTGCAGACGAGGAAACAGGTATAAAATTAATAAAGAAATTGCCTAAGTTATACAGCTAATCCTTGGTGGAATTAGAATAAATATAGAAAACAGGAAAAATTGGAATAGAGAACAAGGGCTCAAGAAAAGTGTCTGAGGTTGAAACGCTGATTTCAAAATCATTCACATAAAGATGGTCGGAAGACAGAGGGAGGAATTGAAATGACCCAGGAAAGAATATAACAGGGGAAAGAATAAAACGGTTCCCATTCTCCCCACTTTCTCCACTTTTAGTCCCCCTGCTTCTTTCTAGCATCCCACACTATAGCAATCTCCATCAAGTATATTACCCCAAACACAACACACCTATTTATAACTGCCTGGCGATCCACCCAAGATGCCTAGAGAAAAAACAGAATCATCTTTTTTCCCATGTGTGCTTTTTCCCTTTCTTGCCTATACTGGAAGTTTTGACTCAATATTGGGAGATTTTTTCAGGCGGTCCTCTCAGAGTCAGCGCTCTCTATCTGCTGGCTGTCACACATTTTTCACATGCCACCCCTGTGTCACTAGAGTTTCATTATTTATGGTCATACCTGTCTCCCTCAGGGACTGAGTACACCCTTGACAGAGTTCTTATCTTAGAGATGTTCACTTCCCAAGTTGCTCGACAAAAGAATGAATTTCTAATGCTACAGTTTTTTTTTAAGCTAAACAAAAACAAAACAAAATCAAAACAGGAAAAGAAGGGAAATGGTAAGCTGAGGCTAGTGCAGAAGGATTTGTGGGCGCGGCAGCAGGGTTGGAACAGAG